>LBNU01013312.1:43037-83763 GCA_014162995.1 Artemisia annua
TTCGTGGTGGTCAAGATCATTATTTGCATACGTTCTCTATTTGTTGATAACAAAAAGGGGAAGAGATGTTGAAGAGATGTTGGAGTGGCATTTCATGAATCAAGGGGAAGACAAGATTGTTTCATTCATGGTGAGATTTTATCTCAATTTTTCTACTTCGTCTAGGGAAGTTCGTACAAGAAGGTGTTTGTTTTGTCATCATCAAATAGGGGAAGATTGTTGGGAATTATATTTATTGATTTGATGATACAAAACAAGAAGAATGAAACATGAAGGGCTTAAAGTGACAAGAAGGAATTCTACAAAAGATGGGAAGGACTTGCTTGCAAAAGAAGTTTTATTTATTAGTCCTTCGTAGTATTTTGTAAACCCTAATATCTCTCTATATAAAGAGATCAAGGGTGTAGGATTTATTAATTAAGTCTTCCACAATGTAGACGTCTAGTAAAGGTGTGTGTGTGTGTAACCTAGGCGTAGGAGATAAACGCCTAGGGTTTTTTTAGTGTTTTAGTTTAGAGAGCATGTTCTACTTGATCAAGGTAGAACATGTTAAATTGTTTATTAGTGTTAGAGATTATGAATGAAAAACCTTGTTCATAGTAATGATTGATTCTATGTTTGAATATTCCGCCTTCATTATTATGTGTTCCTAGATATAATATTAGACCTCGTCTAAGAGCTACAACGATCTTATTACTAAAGCTCAAACATTATGAACCTGACCACTCGCTTGTTAGGTGTGTAATTGTGAGTTTTTTTAGTTTTCTTTTAGGGTTAGGTGATGACAGAAATTTGAGGTTTTCGAAATGATTATGTTGATGATTTTGTTTGGTAGGTGTGTGTTGTAGATGTTCATGATTATTATTATTATTACTATTATTATTATTATTATTATTATTATTATTATTATTATTATATTTTTACTTTTTTTTAGACACTGAAAGAACTGTAATATAAGAGGATATGACTTTTGTTTAAAAAAAAAGAAAAAAAAAGGTTCAAAAAGAAAAGTAAGAAAGGAAAAAGAAATAAGGGCATTTGAGTTGATTCATTCCTAAAAGTCAGCAAATTAATTTAAACTAATTACCAAACTAAACCTTATAGAGAGTTTATTTACGGGAATGAACTCTTTTTAGATACTTTACCAAAATGACCAAAATACGTCACAATCAACCTTTTTCATTTTTCATTCGCCCAAATCATCGGTATTCGCCCACCCAAAATCATTCGCCCCAAACACATGCGAATTAAAAGTTTAGAAGAAGTCTAACATGTAGCTCAAGATATATAGAGGATCTTTTGTGGGTTCTGTTGAAATTTTAGTGTCAATCAAGTGAGGTAGACATGTTTCTTATTAAAGTATATGTAATATGTGTATGTGACAGAAGAGATAGATAAAGGATTGTATAAATACACGTACTATTAACCCATATAAGAAAGAAACGTTTTACATAAAACTCATTACATGATGTATATCTTCTATTGTTGACCTCGCCCAAGATTTGTTGACCTTGCCCAAGACAAATTTATGTATATCTTCTATAGTATAGTTTGTTGACCTCGCCCAAGACAAATTTTTACTCGCCCCTCACCCCACGATTACTTTTAATTCACGTGTATAACTCGCCCAGACCTCCTAGGCCTCGCTCACGATTACTTTTAATTCGCGTGATAACTCGCCCAGACCTCCTAGGCCTCGCCCACGATTATTAAGAATTGCTTTTAATTAGCGTGTATAACTCGCCCACACCTCCCAGACCTCGCCCAAGACAATTTTGACTCGCCCCTCACCTCGCCTAGGCCTAACGGATAATATTGAAAAATTCATTTTAGATAATTTTGTGTGCGAGGTTTATATCCGTAAACTAGTTTATATATAAACGGTTCATTTTAAAATACTGAAAGCACTGGATTCCATCCTTTCAAGTGAGAACACTAAAAAACCTGCGTGGAATAGTAGAGGGCTCATCAATTCATCAAACCCAATAAACATGTTTAAGTAACGCTCTAAACTATAATAAACAGGTTTAAGTAACGCTCTAAACTATATCAAACCCAATAAAAATTCATTTAGATAATTTTGTGTGCGAGGTTTATATCCGTAAACTAGTTTATATATAAACGGTTCATTTTAAAATACTGAAAGCACTGGATTCCATCCTTTCAAGTGAGAACACTAAAAAACCTGCGTGGAATAGTAGAGGGCTCATCAATTCATCAAACCCAATAAACATGTTTAAGTAACGCTCTAAACTATAATAAACAGGTTTAAGTAACGCTCTAAACTATATCAAACCCAATAAAAATTCATTTAGATAATTTTGTGTGCGAGGTTTATATCCGTAAACTAGTTTATATATAAACGGTTCATTTTAAAATACTGAAAGCACTGGATTCCATCCTTTCAAGTGAGAACACTAAAAAACCTGCGTGGAATAGTAGAGGGCTCATCAATTCATCAAACCCAATAAACATGTTTAAGTAACGCTCTAAACTATAATAAACAGGTTTAAGTAACGCTCTAAACTATATCAAACCCAATAAAAATTCATTTAGATAATTTTGTGTGCGAGGTTTATATCCGTAAACTAGTTTATATATAAACGGTTCATTTTAAAATACTGAAAGCACTGGATTCCATCCTTTCAAGTGAGAACACTAAAAAACCTGCGTGGAATAGTAGAGGGCTCATCAATTCATCAAACCCAATAAACATGTTTAAGTAACGCTCTAAACTATAATAAACAGGTTTAAGTAACGCTCTAAACTATATCAAACCCAATAAAAATTCATTTAGATAATTTTGTGTGCGAGGTTTATATCCGTAAACTAGTTTATATATAAACGGTTCATTTTAAAATACTGAAAGCACTGGATTCCATCCTTTCAAGTGAGAACACTAAAAAACCTGCGTGGAATAGTAGAGGGCTCATCAATTCATCAAACCCAATAAACATGTTTAAGTAACGCTCTAAACTATAATAAACAGGTTTAAGTAACGCTCTAAACTATATCAAACCCAATAAAAATTCATTTAGATAATTTTGTGTGCGAGGTTTATATCCGTAAACTAGTTTATATATAAACGGTTCATTTTAAAATACTGAAAGCACTGGATTCCATCCTTTCAAGTGAGAACACTAAAAAACCTGCGTGGAATAGTAGAGGGCTCATCAATTCATCAAACCCAATAAACATGTTTAAGTAACGCTCTAAACTATAATAAACAGGTTTAAGTAACGCTCTAAACTATATCAAACCCAATAAAAATTCATTTAGATAATTTTGTGTGCGAGGTTTATATCCGTAAACTAGTTTATATATAAACGGTTCATTTTAAAATACTGAAAGCACTGGATTCCATCCTTTCAAGTGAGAACACTAAAAAACCTGCGTGGAATAGTAGAGGGCTCATCAATTCATCAAACCCAATAAACATGTTTAAGTAACGCTCTAAACTATAATAAACAGGTTTAAGTAACGCTCTAAACTATATCAAACCCAATAAAAATTCATTTAGATAATTTTGTGTGCGAGGTTTATATCCGTAAACTAGTTTATATATAAACGGTTCATTTTAAAATACTGAAAGCACTGGATNAGACAGAGAAGATTTATTTTATCTACATCAACATATTCAAGCTCATTTTGAACACATTCCACTCAAAGGAATTGGTGTATTGTTGCTGGGAGATCTGACAACAATGTGGGAAAGAGAAGAGACAAGAACAGCTGATGTTTGGAAGAATCAAGAAGTCTGGGAGATTCAAAGTTGGAGATTCTTTGCAAATGCTGGTGTACATGTCTTAGAATTGGAAGATGGTACTATGATTCATATGCTAGCAGAAAGGAGATATCCTCTTACAAGAGATTTGATGATGAGGATGCTGGATCATGGTATGGAAGTAGAGCAAGAGGATGAAACTGCTCTAATGGTGATAAATTTGTTCATCAATTGGACAATTTTGAAGGATGACGATTAATAAATACTGGTATAATCTTAATTGTTTAAAATCTTTTGAATAAACAAGTACTTTATTCAAAGTACTGCTAATCAAACAGTACTTTCACAAAGTACTGTTTGCAGCCTAAAACCAGTAAAGTCTTTTTTAAATAACAATTTTTGTCATGTGCAAAAATACTTTTTGAAGCACAAATGTTTACAGCAACAAATTGTTTTTGGAGATGAACATGGTGTTAGTACTTGTGCTACACAATAAATGGTATTCAACTCACCATGTTTAATAGACAAGAAAGAGTTTGACTCATCATGAGGGTACGACTCTGATGTGATAATCAAATCCGTTTTTAGTTGACAATTTACTAAAAATTGTATGGTTTTCAACTCACCATATCTGTGATAAGTGAAGAGTTGACTAGCCCACAAGAAAATGGCTTGTGGTAAAGGCTGTGGAAAATCCATATGGTAATTAGTTCACCATGGTAGTTGTACTAAAAGAACTAGCTAGTCCAAAAGCAAACGACTATTAGTAAAGACTACTCAAATCCGTTGATAGCTGATGATTTGCTAAAAATCATATGGTTATCAATGTACCATGGTTTACTTAACCTAAACATTGGCTACTCCAGAGTTAATGGCTTTGGTAAAGAGACATCAAAATCCATTAATTTTCAATGATTCACCTCTCACAGGAGTTAACACACCTGGAAGTGATGAGAATAGTATGAAACTTAACATGATTTGATGTATCTTATGTTGCTGAGTAGCTGAGAAGAAATTAAGTTGCTGTAAAGACAAAGAATTGTTGCTGATAAAGATTGCAGATACTACATACTGATGATAACAAAACAACGAGTATGTCTTTCAAAGAAACAACCTTTCCTTGAAGATAAAGATTACAAACAGAAACTTGAAGTCAAACAAGTAGAATTCAAGTTAGGGGAGGATTGTTGGGGTATAAATGTTGAAGTACTGCTGGACATCAAAGTACTGCTCAAGTATATAAGTCAAAGTACTGCTCAAGATCAAAGTACTGCTCGTTGAATAAAGTCAAAGTACTGCAAAGGATTAAAAGACTGACGACATGCAAAGATTAGATTAGGAATATTATGTAAATTCTAGAATATTCTAAAGTTAGAGTTAGTTTACTTGTCGTTCAAGTATTGTAAACCGACTAGGGTTTTCCTTGTGCCTATAAAAGGATCCCTAGGTCGATATTAGAGATATACGATTTTAGAGAAAAGCTAAAGTTCGATATTAGAGATATTAGGGTTGTTTGTGAGTCTGTATTCGATAAGCAGATTCAAGGTGTTAATATAATCGTTGAAGTTTGTTATTCTTCTTAGCTTTGTTAAGTAAATTCCGCATACTTAAACAGAGTAATTCAGTGTTTCATTATTAGTAGTTTAGGATTTATCCAAGACTGCTAAACCCTTAACAAGCTATATAAGATAGTTTGGTCAGAGTATAACGATCCAACAAGGAGTTTTTGGTATACACACACAGGAAGAAGTTTTTGTTCTTAAAGATTTCAAAAGGCTCGTTATTTGGATTATTAGATTAATTGATTACGAACAAGATTGTTTATCACTTATTTGAAGGTGAAGTGGAGTTTCTTGGATGAGTGTTCTTATCATATCTCAAAGTTTGAGACACTTTGAAGATAACTTGTTTGTGCGTTAAAGATGTGACAAAAACTTGATAAATCTAGTCAAAGAGTGTGATTTTTCTTATGATGCTCTATGCACACATTGGCTATCACTTAAAGGAGTTACGTTATTGTGCTCAGTGTCTCACATAGGATGAGGATTTTGTCAAGGGATTGCGGTCTACTTATATTGTGTTAGTATAAGTTTGGAGTCACATGGTTAGTACAAGACATAAGACACAAGTTTGGGTTGTTCTACTTCTTCATCAAGTTCGTTATATTTGGTTTTCTTCATCAATAATCATTACAAGGAGCTTACAGATTTGAAGAATCATGAAGATGGTTAGCACATTGATTTCAGCGGAAGCATTTATGATGTGTTTTTAATCATTTGATGTTCATGCACCACTCAAGGGGAAGTGTTTGATTTTTACTATTGTTGATCATTACTACTACTACTAGTTGGAGTATCTATTGTTTTGGATTCATTTTTCGTAAGCATTTTGGTGTTCTTCATGGAGGGCAATTTGAAACATTGGAAGGCTTTGATTAGTAGTGTGGTATTGGTTCGTGGTGGTCAAGATCATTATTTGCATACGTTCTATATTTGTTGATAACAAAAAGGGGAAGAGATGTTGAAGAGATGTTGGAGTGGCATTTCATGAATCAAGGGGAAGACAAGATTGTTTCATTCATGGTGAGATTTTATCTCAATTTTTCTACTTCGTCTAGGGAAGTTCGTACAAGAAGGTGTTTGTTTTGTCATCATCAAATAGGGGAAGATTGTTGAGAATTATATTTATTGATTTGATGATACAAAACAAGAAGAATGAAACATGAAGGGCTTAAAGTGACAAGAATGAATTCTACAAAAGATGGGAAGGACTTGCTTGCAAAAGAAGTTTTATTTATTAGTCCTTCGTAGTATTTTGTAAACTCTAATATCTCTCTATATAAAGAGATCAAGGGTGTAGGATTTATTAATTAAGTCTTCCACAATGTATACGTCTAGTAAAGGTGTGTGTGTGTGTAACCTAGGCGTAGGAGATAAACGCCTAGGGTTTTTTTAGTGTTTTAGTTTAGAGAGCATGTTCTACTTGATCAAGGTAGAACATGTTAAATTGTTTATTAGTGTTAGAGATTATGAATGAAAAACCTTGTTCATAGTAATGATTGATTCTATGTTTGAATATTCCGCCTTCATTATTATGTATTCTTAGATATAATATTAGACCTCGTCTAAGAGCTACAACGATCTTATCACTAAAGCTCAAACATTATGAACCTGACCACTCGCTTGTTGGGTGTGTAAGTGTGAGTTTTTTTTAGTTTTCTTTTAGGGTTAGGTGATGATAGAAATTTGAGGTTTTCGAAATGATTATGTTGATGATTTTGTTTGGTAGGTGTGTGTTGTAGATGTTCATGATTATTATTATTATTATTATTATTATTATTATTATTATTATTATTATTATTATTATTACTTTTTTTTTAGACACTGAAAGAACTGTAATATAAGAGGATATGACTTTTGTTTAAAAAAAAAGAAAAAAAAAGGTTCAAAAAGAAAAGTAAGAAAGGAAAAAGAAATAAGGGCATTTGAGTTGATTCATTCCTAAAAGTCAGCAAATTAATTTAAACTAATTACCAAACTAAACCTTATAGAGAGTTTATTTACGGGAATGAACTCTTTTTAGATACTTTACCAAAATGACCAAAATACGTCACAATCAACCTTTTTCATTTTTCATTCGCCCAAATCATCGGTATTCGCCCACCCAAAATCATTCGCCCCAAACACATGCGAATTAAAAGTTTAGAAGAAGTCTAACATGTAGCTCAAGATATATAGAGGATCTTTTGTGGGTTCTGTTGAAATTTTAGTGTCAATCAAGTGAGGTAGACATGATTCTTATTAAAGTATATGTAATATGTGTATGTGACAGAAGAGTAGATAAAGGATTGTATAAATACACGTACTATTAACCCATATAAGAAAGAAACGTTTTACATAAAACTCATTACATGATGTATATCTTCTATTGTTGACCTCGCCCAAGATTTGTTGACCTTGCCCAAGACAAATTTATGTATATCTTCTATAGTATAGTTTGTTGACCTCGCCCAAGACAAATTTTTACTCGCCCCTCACCCCACGATTACTTTTAATTCACGTGTATAACTCGCCCAGACCTCCTAGGCCTCGCTCACGATTACTTTTAATTCGCGTGATAACTCGCCCAGACCTCCTAGGCCTCGCCCACGATTATTAAGAATTGCTTTTAATTAGCGTGTATAACTCGCCCACACCTCCCAGACCTCGCCCAAGACAATTTTGACTCGCCCCTCACCTCGCCTAGGCCTAACGGATAATATTGAAAAATTCATTTTAGATAATTTTGTGTGCGAGGTTTATATCCGTAAACTAGTTTATATATAAACGGTTCATTTTAAAATACTGAAAGCACTGGATACCATCCTTTCAAGTGAGAACACTAAAAAACCTGCGTGGAATAGTAGAGGGCTCATCAATTCATCAAACCCAATAAACATGTTTAAGTAACGCTCTAAACTATAATAAACAGGTTATGTAATGAGCTGTTCATCAAGGTTATATTTCAACTTTGAGATATATATTTTACCAATGTGGGATTGACTTTACACGTACCCCATTTAACTAATCAAAGAAATTTAAATTCACTTAGTTTAAAAAAAATTTACTAAATAAATTATGTTTACATAGGCCGCTAAAAATAGAAATGCAAAATGATACTAAGATCTACATGATAATGGTGGATTCATGTGTAAAAATTGGGTGAACATTCCACCTCGGTAAAAATGGTTAAAGAAAAGTTACGTCTTTCTGATCTGCCATGGTATAGGGATAATACTTGCGAATAGTATCGGCAAGAGATGATTATTAGTGCCAAATTCAACAAACCACAATGACGATTTTGTACTTTACTCTAATATTCAAGCAATCTCAATATTGTTCTTCATTTGTGGTTGTTATATACTTGGTTGATTCCATCTTACAAGTACATGTTATTAGCGCTATAACTTGAATCCAGTATTGAACTTAGTTACGAGTATTCCCTGAGTATTCTGACTGAAAGTTTATTTATAGAGTAAATTTATATTTTATTTGACTACTTAAAGTTTCTCAAGTGATTCAATGTTTGGAATTTTAGTATTGATCTCTTTAGTTGATTACTTGGTCTAGTAGTTTGAGTTTTCATATGCTAGTTGTTGATTAGTGATACCATGATTTTCGTTTTGCACGTTATGGACAAAGAAACGGTTCATTGAAATTAAATTGGGAAACAAAGAGAAGATGAATTATAGAAGCGCATAAAAGATAAGGTTTAGGAAGCGTACACCTTAAAGTTTTCATGATATATGGAACTGCAAAATTGTTATGAATGTGTCGGGACTGCGAATTTGCTTTTATTTGGTGGAGTAGTATTGCCAATTTGAATCATCAGATACATGGGTCAAAATCTAACAATGTTTGAATTTCATTCAGTTGGTCAGGTATGCAAGTTTTAAAGCTGTGAAATGAAATTTAACTGTCACATATGTTCTTTTGTTTCTTTTGGGGGATTTTCCCAATTATGATTGTTTGTTAAAATATGTAGGTTAACTTAGTTTGTAACTATATATAGTTCAACAACTATAAAGTATGTGTGTATAAAGGTTTAAACTAATGCAAAGAAATTTAAACACATTTGATGATAACTTAAGGATCATCCATCTCACAGAAAACACAAAGAAACACAGATTTCTTCATAGTTGGGTGGACATTAACGTGTTGAACATCAAAGGCGTGCTAGTTGTTGAATGTTTATCGGATAAACAACATCAGGAGTACCACTGAAAGCCTTCTTTCCCATCAACACATTGACAGCGTCTGTCGGATGAAATGCATCCCAAAACACATACTCGTTCCTGTTTGGACATGGCATTTGCATCGGCAAACATGTAATCTGCCCTCTATTTCTGCCTATTCCGCAACACCCTCTATCCACGACACTAAAACCTGCATATACCATGAAAATCTTAGAAAACTTTGTGTTCCAACATATGTAAAGAAAATGCTAAATTAGATATGGTTAATAGTACCATATGATCTAGCGTTTGCTAGGATATCTTGGAACATGTTAAAAACATCGATGAAAACAAATTTTGAGCCAGGAAGATTGGCGCTAAGGTTGGTTATCATGGTCTTCATGTTTGAATTGAAAGGTTGAACAAGCTGGTTCACTTCGTCTGAGCATCTTCCAGTCGTACCTTGTGCTAAGATGCTAGGAATACAACCCATCAGCCCGAGACCAGCTAGAACAAACTTTCGAGCCCCAAGATTGTAGAGTTCCTATTTTATACAATAACATGAATCATAAGTTTTTATTAGACCAGCACAAACAGACACGCATTAACTTGTACAGTACAATTTAGAACTTACTTTTAGCTGAGTGGTGTATTCTTCAGACAAGAGCTCGGCGTATTGGTTACCATCGTATTGGTTGCGAGTATTGTAGTTTGGCATGAGATAGTTGTTTAGGTAGTCATTGCTACCCATTCCTACAAAAAATATGCATCTAGAAAGTGCTTGACCAAGATTGGTTGCACCCAACGCATTGCTTATTTCATCTAGACTATTTTCGAAGTTCTTTATCTGTTGATTGAACGGAATTCGGCCGACCTACAGCCAATATTACATGATTAATCAGACGTATACCAAATTTCGTAGCCGCCAATATTACAATCAAAATCTTGCGTTAGAGGTATAAAACCTTTAGAAAGCTAATAACTTAAACATCATGAATTTGCTAACTTGACCCGAGTACAACTATATAGTTCTTTAATTAACTTTTTACAGATATATGGGCCATACTAATTTTGCTTAAACTACTAAACTTAGGGTGACCGAGTTTAGTCACCCTACTTTTGTATGTAAACTTAGGGTTACCAGTTAAATAACCAACCAGCTTAATTATAGCCTAGCGGTACTCATGTGACCCTCTAGTACACTAAGGCTCTTGTGCTAATTAAGTTATTTAACTATAGAAACATTAAGTTTAATTAGTGACCTGGTTTTCAAAAAAAAAATAATAATTAAATAAAAATAGTGACCTTAGTTAGTCTTTACATAAATAGAGTGCATACCCAGATTAGGAAACTAGTCAAATTAAAACACTGTCATATAAGTAACCTTTGTATTACAATAAAAATTACCGTCTTATTCAGCTCAAACAATAAATGAGATTATGAAAACTTACAAAATTTCTTCCAGTGATGTCAAGTATTCCAGCAGCAGCTGAAGCAAAATTGACACCATGCAGCATATTATCTGCCGAATTTGATGCTTGAGAATAGGCTGGTATTAATGGTAGTCCTAGCTGTTCCGCTGCATCCATATTTAAAACATTTGATTTTTAGATCTATACTTAAAAATCACAATAGACATGCATAACATAAACGTACTTGCATAAGCTCATAAGTCGGAAAAAAAGAAGCAAGCGTACGAGCTTTTCAATTTTTTAGGTTCATAAGCCTGGTTAATAAGCTAACCAAAAAAAAAACCCCATATATTTGTAATATACATTAGAGAATATACGTTACCTATTGTATCAACCATAGTGTAACCATTAGAAAATCGACCAGTAGGACCTCCATTAAAATCAATACCATAAGGGAAATAGTTTGCTTTAGCTAAAGAAGCTAAATCATTATTATTTCCATTATCAATAAGAGAGTCCCCGAAAATAAACATTGCGGGCACCAGCTCCGAAGTAGCTGCTGCAGCAGCTGCTTCAGTTGGTGCAAATGCACCAAAAACACCACCACCATCGTTTCCATAGTCTTGTCCATAGACAACCACAGCTACCAAGACTAGAAATAGACAAGAAAACCTAGCAATCATTGTCATTGGTATATCATTGTGAGCCATATTGATAGATTGTGTTAGTTTTTGTGTGTGAGAAAATGAGAGAACTTGGGATTCACAAAAGTTGACAAAGAGGAGTAAATAAAGGGAAAAGAGCGGTAGTTGGAGAGTAGTAAATGTCTTCACCTGTAAATTTTGAATGCTTATATGGTAGTAATAAGTATGGCCTGCGCCTTTACTGTATCACCATTTGTGAGCTAGCGATCATGTTTATGGTAAGTTTTAAGTACAACTTGCCTTTGTGTCTTTGTCATCCCAATGCAACCAATCAAGACTTTATGATTTGAATTATGTATGAGTTTCTTAATAAATATACATGTATGGCTTGGTATTTTTCTTATTGTGTAAAGAAATTACATATACGAAAGTCTTACGGTTACATTCGACTTGAGGCCCAATTTGCAAAGATGTGACCACTCGATCAAACTCTCTTCGATGCATGGATAATACGTAGGTTTGCTTCAATACAAACCACCCAGGAAAGATGCACTTGTGGAGCAAGTAAAAACTCTACTGCACTTTTAAAAAATTAAGACAGAAGTAGGAAAAAACGTCATGTTTATCCAAGATCTGCTTTTAACAATTACAGTATTTCTTTTATTACTTCTAGCTAGTTTCTTGCTATAGAGTTTCTAATGTGATTATCTTCGTTCAAAAGAACTACCAGGTGTTGTCTTTGAGAATGGGGCAGGTGACCACTCAGGAGTCAGGACCCCTAAATTATAAGGGCCGTAAAATTTATCCATTATATAACTTATTTTACCCATTATATAACTGTGCATGTAGACATATTTTTCTCGAAGAAAAGGTTGTTATGTGAAAACGTATCAACATAAATATAAGTAAATAAATAAATTCAATATATAGATCTTAAAACTCAAACTCTTATGGGAGATTAGGAGTCTTCTTCACACATTTATTCATGTTCTTCATATATTTGCTCTTAATTAGGGAGGTGGGAGTGGGTGTCTGAAGGCACGTGAGAGATCCCTTCATCCACGGGAACACCGCCGCCGGCCCTCCCTTCATGCACGGGAAGTTTCATGTGCCTCACACTTTCACGCACGGGATCCCTTTTTATTTTTTGAACGTTGCAACTTTATTGTGAGTGAAGTGAGTGAGTGAAGGGTGAGTGAAGTGTTGCCTCTAAAAATATGAGTGAGTGATGAAAAAAGTGGGTGAATGATGTGGCATAATGGGATTGGTTGGGAGTGAGTGATGGAGAGAGAATGTGTGAACCACTCCCTCCCCAGTCCCCCCTTATATGAGCTAAGTTTCTTGCCTATCTTACTTCTTAATAAATTTCTTTTTGTTTTATTTAAATTTTGTCTAGGTATTAACTGTTAAGTAAGAGGAAATAAAGAAGGGCTAATTATCTAAAAATGCATATTTAAACGAGATACAAGTTAGTGAAGTTACTAATGATGACCAAAATGTGAATATGATAATCAAAATATGAATATTACAGCTAAAATGTGTCTATTGATAACAAAATGTGATTATGCGCAGATTATTAGTGTTTAAGGCGAGGGTTGTGATGATACTAATGTCAATGTTAAGGATTTTAATGTTGTTCCAAAATGTCGGATGTAAAGCTTAATGGATTAGCAGCGGTATCAATTTGTAAAGATAGTTTGTAGCAAACTGTCCATCAAGATTTGATTAGCAATGGGCCTTTGGTCTAGCGTTATGGAGGTTTTAACCTCCTAGGCAAGGTCTCAAGTTCGAGTTTTGTGTAGGGCGATAGGGATTTCCTCCCGCGTGCGTAAAGGGAATGGTGCCATTGCCTTATGGGCTGGACCCAACTTGGTTGTTTGGGCTCGCTACGCCTTCTGGGCTAGAGGCCATTTAGCCACAATTGCCGTCCAAAAAAAAAAGAAAGTCAGAGTAGTTAGTTAGTTTTTTGTCTTTTTTTTTTTTTTTTTTTTTTTTTTTTTTTTTTTTTTTTTTTTTTTTTTTGTTTTTTTTTTTTTTTTTTTTTTTTTTAATGTTAAAACTTATTATTTAGCATTAGTTTCTGAGAGCCTCGTTGTGTATCTTCGTCAAAGGCCCCTAAAGCCTCGAAGAGGTCTAATCACACATACATAAACTGTATGATCAATTAGTCCCTAACTATAAATGTTTCGTGTAATGAAATGAAAGCTGGAGCAAACACAAGTTTAAAGTATATAAAGAAAAGAAAAAAGCTTTATATCCAACAACAAATTATGTCAAAGATTCTTGTATTTATGATACCATCATTTGTGGTGCATTATTATGTTTGTCACACTCAGAAAAATACTATGCTAAAGATTAGATCCATTAAATGGTTTGAACTTTGAAGCATTGGGAGGTCATGGAATTCATGCAAAGTGCTTTAACGTGAAGCTATTAAAGCATGGGCCAAGATGTGGAATTTCGATGGATTTACGAAAGAATTAATTGAAGAATCCGAGATTTGATGTTTTGTCGGAATGCATTGATCGATTAAGTAAAATCTAGAGCGTACAATAAAATCTCTATGAATTATAGCGTTGAGGTTGGTATATTTTATTAATTTAGCGAAATATTATTATATCGATAAAAATTAATAATTTATTAATTTAAAAAAGTTTTATGTATAATCTATAAATTTTCAAATCCAATATACTAGTTAAAATGTTTACTAGTTAAAAATGAAAAATAAATAAATAAATAAATAAATAAATAAATAAATAAATAAATAAATAAACTAATTAACATTTTATAAATTCGCGTTTACAAATTATGTGAATTTGTCAATTTCATTATTTTTTAATAAGTAAAAAGTTAGTTTCGTTGAGACAAGCTCCAACTATGTGTGGTCTTACTTGATTTAATTAAATTTGTACAAGTTCTAATTACGTGTGTGTGTGTATGTGTGTGTGTGTAAAATTTTTTAGTAGTTATTAATTTATAGTCTCGTTAAAACCAATATATACACATTGTGGTTTCAAAAAATTTATTCTCTTATCATTTTATCCAGGTTTAAATTTGTACTGATAATAAGTTGAGAGTGAACAAATTATTAATTGTATCCAGTATTAATTTATAGAGATTTTATCTAGAATAGTTAAATTGTTAACAAAGCTATATACCACATAATGCACCACATATATTGCAAATGAGACCGAAACCCACAATCTTTGTTACTCTCACTTGCAAAAGACCTTTTGCTTTCAATTTTTAAGTTATGAGGATATGTGATATTTTTGATTCTATTCGTCTTATTCTTTTTCTTTGTATAAGGTTATAGGGAAAAAATATATTAGTTGGACTGATTGGTTGAAATCGCCTTTGTAGTTGCTAGCTCTTTGCTAGTTTTTTTTTTTAACGGCAGCATATTATTATTAAAAAAAAAACTAGCAAAGAGCTAGCAACTACAAAGGCNAAAAAAAGCCCACCTGTGCTTTATTTTTCTAATCCACTTTCTTTTCAAACAATTTATTTGATGTGATACATATACAATCGCCGATAAATAGCAATTTACGTATCTCACTTTTATTATTTCAGTATTGTATTTCTTTTGTCTCCTTACAATAATAATAACCTTTTGAATAGAATAGCCTAAAAGTCAATGTTTTAAAAGGCGTGAGGCGTGGCGTGGCGGCACAGCCACGCCTCAAGCCTTAGGCGGCTTTGCAAAGCCTTGGCGTTTCTTAAGGCGTACTTAAGGCGGCAACAAAATACTTATAAATTTATGTATTTATAATTTTATATTATTTTATAAGAGCAATTTCAAATACTAAAGCCCAAATCCCAAATAGCCAGGCCCAAATACGAGGCTCAAGTAGGAATTAAGTTTTGAAATTACGAGACCCAAGAAAGAAATAACCCAAATACTTGAAATTCAAGCCCAAATCCATAAATCCCCTAAATGCTTCTAAAAATGGCGCCACGCCTTACCAAAAAGGCGCGCCTTTGCACGCCTTTTCGCGCCTTATTCCACGCCTTTTCACATGACGCCTAGACCTCACGCCTTGGTCCATTTCGTGGCGCCGAGGCCACGCCTCGCGCCTTGGCGACGCCTTGGCGGCGCCTTGGCGCGCTTTTTAGAACACTGCTAAAAGTTTGTAAATGCAAAACATTTATCAGGGGGTGCTTGGTGGGGGGTAAGGAGGGGTGGGAAATGGGTAAGGAATTTAAAAGGGCTCAGGTATTGATTACCCCGTAGTGGGTAATCAACCATTATAGAGTAAATTAAGGGGTAAGGTATTGATTACCCACCTCACTCATTCTTTTGCATTCATTTCTTTCCCTTTCCCTTTCCCCACTTTGAACCAAGCGGACCCTCAGTTTGCTGTGTGTAATTTCTGACAGATACCCATTATTTTTTGTGAAATGAAATTTACCCGTCCTTCTATGCAAAATCTAGAATGAGTAAATGAGGGAAGTTGGCGGATGTAAATGAAGGGGGAAATTGCATGTTGCCCGCAAGTGGATTGGTACGTTGATTCCTATGCATAGAGATTGCATGTGAAGCATTCATTTCCCTAGCTATCTTCACATATATAAAGGACAACGGAAAATAACTCTTTTGCGTAAAATTTGTGTACAGAAATATGAGCAGGATATATATGTCGTCTTAAACTCAAAAGATAAGATAAAAGCAAAAAAATAAAACACGCTAACGGATCATATATGGATTTGGACACATAAAATATTTATTTATACATCTAAATCAGTGAGTGAAATAACACGGTTATCATAATATATCCCAGCCATTTTAAGCCTTGTAATTCCTCCAAACATATTTATAGTCAAAAGGAGTCAACTAATTAACTTTCATATATATTGTTTCAGTAAATATTAAAGGCATGTAGACTATACAAGTAATATATAAACTCTACTCGTATTACTTCTCTGTTTCATTTTTAATACTCTGTCAAAATAATTAAGTGTATTGTTGGCCGTTAAGAGTTGAAATTACAGGATTGACATTGACTTTTGAAGCAAGGTAAACCTTAAATGGAAGAATGTACTGATAATATAATGGGTCAAATTAATGGAAACTTAAATAGATGTTTATCATGAAACATGGATTAAATGTGTTGGGTCGGCTCGCTTATTTAGTTGATTTTAATACACCAACTTTATCTATATGTCCGTTTCTTAAAAAAGTGTCTATAAATGAATGATGCTGCAAATCTTTTTATCGAGAGGTCGATTTATGAGCATTTTAAACTCGTTTTATATTTGCTAGTTTTATCAATTTTCAAACACACAAATCCATAGGTCATGTGAAAGGAGACAAATCGAAAGGTACGTAGTTCAACGAGCTCTAACCACAAACATACATACGGAGTATTAATTATTAAAGGAGATACCATCAGAATTAAAGAGTCAACATACAAAGTCAACTCTGCAATTCACACACAAAGTCAACTCTGCAATTGACACACAATAACAGCATACATCTCCAACCAAACATCATCATGATCATAGAGACAAAGTAAAAAATGCAATGCAAAATATGCAATATAAATAGACCCGTATAATTATGTAAATAAGTTAGTTAGACAACCTTCTAGGAGCTTAGCTTGTGTATAAATAGCATTAGACCCGTATAATTATGTACTGTGGTTAAGTTAGTTAGATAACCTTCTAGAACTTAGCTTGTACTCCCTCCGTCACATAATAACTATCTAGTTTGATTTTTTTAAGTGTTTCTTTTTCAACTTTAATCTTAAATATTTTTGTTTACCTTATAAAATATTTAATGAAAATCATAACAATGAAAATACGTTTAAATCTTAATTCATTCATATATTTTTCATCAAGTGTTATATAACGTAATCAAAAATATTTAAAGTTAAAGTTGAAAAAGAAAGACTTAAAAAAGTAAAAGTACACAGTTTTTATAGGACGAAAGTAGTATATAAATAGCATTGTATAGCTCTCATTTCATAATAATGCAGAATGGTGAAATAAACAAATTTTGTTTTTCATGTTCTATTACAATAATCGATTAGTTATATTTTGTTACATCTCAACCCTCCATTGTTGATATGGTATCAAAGCTCTGATCATGAATCGGCTCATTATCAATCATCATTCTTAGCAAACATCTCATTCAATCAGTTCTTGATAATAATAATAATAATAATAATAATAATAATAATAATAATAATAATAAAAGAAGCTTCAATTCACAATAAAAACGAGTCAAAACCTTTAATTTCACCATTTAAACCGTTAAAAACAATTAACGTTAGTTTCTGACATTGAGTCACTTAAGTCGGAGGTTCTCTCTCTGACCACTAATGTCTCATCTCTTCAAACTGATACCACTCTTATCAAGAGTATGGTCTCTGAGATATTTTCTCTGAAAAAGGCTTTTCCTCCTGACCAAACCAATGGTACGTCTGAAGTACCAGTTGCAATAGCTGCTCTTCCGACTGTCACAGCACCTGTTGAGGGGGAGAATTTGGCATCATCCACACCCACACCTAAAGCAATAACACCGGTAATTGCTCTCACAAGTTTGTTTAGGCAAATAGGTGTAACAAATAAGCCTTCTTCCTCTAAGGGGAGCAAAACTCAGATTCAAGCAAAGCCTTGACTATAGTTGAAACTACATTTGAAGAAGAGCATTAAGTACACCAGCAACAAAACCCATCAATCAGTCNCAACAAACATACATACGGAGTATTAATTATTAAAGGAGATACCATCAGAATTAAAGAGTCAACATACAAAGTCAACTCTGCAATTCACACACAAAGTCAACTCTGCAATTGACACACAATAACAGCATACATCTCCAACCAAACATCATCATGATCACAGAGACAAAGTAAAAAATGCAATGCAATATAAATAGACCCGTATAATTATGTAAATAAGTTAGTTAGACAACCTTCTAGGAGCTTAGCTTGTGTATAAATAGCATTAGACCCGTATAATTATGTACTGTAGTTAAGTTAGTTAGATAACCTTCTAGAACTTAGCTTGTACTCCCAATAACTATCTAGTTTGATTTTTTTAAGCGTTTCTTTTTCAACTTTAATCTTAAATATTTTTGTTTACCTTATAAAATATTTAATGAAAATCATAACAATGAAAATACGTTTAAATCCTAATTCATTCATATATTTTTCATCAAGTGTTATATAACGTAATTAAAAATATTTAAAGTTAAAGTTGAAAAAGAAAGATTTAAAAAAGTAAAAGTACACAGTTTTTATAGGACGAGAGTAGTATATAAATAGCATTGTATAGCTCTCATTTCATAATAATGCAGAATGGTGAAATAAACAAATTTTGTTTTTCATGTTCTGTTACAATAATCGATTAGTTATATTTTGTTACATCTCAACCCTCCATTGTTGATATGGTATCAAAGCTCTGATCATGAATCGGCTCATTATCAATCATCATTCTTAGCAAACATCTCATTCAATCAGTTCTTGATAATAATAATAATAATAATAATAACAATAATAATAATAATAATAAAAGAAGCTTCAATTCACAATAAAAACGAGTCAAAACCTTTAATTTCACCATTTAAACCGTTAAAAACAATTAACGTTAGTTTCTGACATTGAGTCACTTAAGTCGGAGGTTCTCTCTCTGACCACCAATGTCTCATCTCTTCAAACTGATACCACTCTTATCAAGAGTATGGTCTCTGAGATATTTTCTCTGAAAAAGGCTTTTCCTCCTGACCAAACCAATGGTACGTCTGAAGTACCAGTTGCAATAGCTGCTCTTCCGACTGTCACAGACCCTGTTGAGGGGGAGAATTTGGCATCATCCACACCCACACCTAAAGCAATAACACCGGTAATTGCTCTCACAAGTTTGTTTAGGCAAATAGGTGTAACAAATAAGCCTTCTTCCTCTAAGGGGAGCAAAACTCAGATTCAAGCAAAGCCTTAACTATAGTTAAAACTACATTTGAAGAAGAGCATTAAGTACACCAGCAACAAAACCCATCAATCCCTCTTCAGAATATTCAAAAATACAAGATCTTCTTACACACTCACATGTTGAAATGCATCAAGTTGTATCTACTGATCCTGAAGCAATCAACACTGAAGCCTCTAAAAAGCTGCAAGAAATGACAGTCAATCAGAGGGAATGAAAAGGAATTGCTACATCCTCAAAGCAACACGAATCTACTGTTCTTGGTCTCACTCACCAGAATCCTAAAAAATTGTTTGTTGAAGTTAATGGACAGGGAATCCTGATAACCCATGAGAAGCTGGCAGAGTATTAGATGAAGCTGACAGAAAAAGAGAAGAAGAACAGAGAAAAACTGAAAAACAAAAATCTAAAGAACTGATCAGACTCATTGTTGCTAGAGAAATCAACAAACCTGAACTTAATGCCAGAACCATCAGGAAATACAAGAATCTTCAGGAAAAGACCCTACAAGAACTCAAAGAAGAAAGAGAAACGACAAAGAAAGAATACCACCACAGGCTAGCCTATATCAGAAAGGAGGGAGTGATCATTGACATCAAAATTGATACTTCAACCATACCTGCCACCGTCACCCTCATCAGAGACAATGATTTGAGGACATATGAAACTTTCCTTAAATTTAAATTCAACATGTTGGGTGTGAGGGAACGGGAAATCATGTTTCCATCCTACAGAAGAGAAGGGGAAGGGCTGCCAAAAGACTTCTTCAAACTTTGAAAACAAGATTTTCAGAGCTAAAGAAGATTGGTGAGTCTCTGAAGGCTGAGCCTCTGAAGCCAATTGAAGATGTGTCTGGATCTAAGAAAAGAAAAAGGAAGATAGAATTAGAACCAGAACAATTCATTGCAAGGTTTCACTGTAACATGACTCTTCCTGAAGGGGTCAAATTTATTGATGGGCTTGTCATAGAATAACCTGATCGAGGCATCTTCTTCTATGACATCAAAAAATAAACTGCTTTTCAAAGAGTCTTTGATATCCAAATTTGTTTCACTGAGACCCTGGTCTTCTTCAGGTGCTAAGCTCTACGTCATCACACACCTAAGAACAAAAGATTTGTAGAATACGTAGACTCCTTGATTGATGGAAGACCAGACAAAGACAAGCGCCATATGAAGAAAATCAAGATGGAAGAGCTAGGATATGAATTTTAATAACAACGATAGATATGATTTAATGATTCTTGCAAGAAAAGTTGTAATGCTACCTGAATGAATGATCAGTTGTAAGAAGAAGTTGCATTTGCTCACTTACACTGAACAACACTTAGGCTATTTTTCTATCAAAATAGGGGGAGATTTTTGGGTCGATTCAGAGCCCAAAAACCCCTCATGTATAGATTTGAATGAAAAACATCCTAAGTATATTCTATCTCTGATGAACAGTCATCAGAGATTCATTCACAAGATATTCCTTAGAGTCTGAAGAAAAGGCTCATCATTATCTTAGGCGGAGCTCAGAGACTGAAGACCGGAATCAAGACCTGAATGATGGAGTCAGAGAGTGATGAAAATAACTCTCTGACTCCCCGAGATCTTCCTAACCAATAACACCTTTAATGAAAACTTAGTTATCCTTTGAGTAACTAAGGCGTTGAAGAATGGGCGGGGAACTTCTTGGAAAGATAAGTTGTCAAAATCTTATCAAAGTTCAAGAAGTACTTAAGTACAAACAGTTATGCCGAAATAAGGTTTACAACTGTAATTTAGAATAGAAACAAAAACACTATTTGGACTTTAGCCTGTCCAAATAGCAAGTAGCTTTTATCTTACGAATACCCATAATACATATCCGCCTATAAATAGTTCAATGTAAAGAGAAGGGAATGGGTCTCTCATACTAAAACATCATTACATCTTCAAGAGCTCAAAACCCTTCTCCAAAGAAGAACTAAGTCCTAGAGTAATACTCTATTGGTTAGCATAGTTCTTACATAAACACTTAACATAGGATTAGTGTTTAAGTTTAGAGAGAAGATTACAAACGCACTTGTCATTCAATCCCAAGTGTTGTTCTGTAAACACTTGGGTATAATTCTTTGATTTGTATCAATAAAGAATTAAACGTTGGAAAAACTGGGTCATTACTTTTATATCATTCTAAGTTTTCCTAAATATTACATCGCGACTAAGTATGGAACTTGGTTAGATTAACTTTCTAGTTAAACTAGCCTCGTAAAGGGTACAACAGATAGACATGATCACTTGTTTAGGCAATCATAAAACACATTCAATGATACTTTTGAACTATTTTACACCTTTTTTATGGTTTGCCATGAATATTTTCTGTTAATACAAATATCGCCTAAAACGTTATTTATATTTTACAATCTTTGCTAAGTTTTGTTAATGACAAAGTACAAACTTTAGCTTACAAGTAATTCATCACTTTAGTTTTAAGTCTTGTATAAACTAGACTTAACATTTCTTTTTAAACATAAACATAGTTTTTATTTCTTTAAAAAGAAAGTGTCACATCACATTAATAGAAAGTTTATGTGTTTGACCATCTTTGGTTCTTACACACTTTTGGAAGTATTCCACATTGAGTCAATGCATAAGTTGATGTGACCTTGTGTGTCATAACATAGTCTTTACTTCCATAAAAAGAAAGTGTCACATCTCATCAATGTGCACTTATAGTAAGTTTGTGTGTTTGACCATCTTTGGTTCTTACACAACTTTGGAAGTACTCCTCATTGAGTCAATGCATGATATAGATTGATGTGACCTTGTTTGTCTTGGAGGGATTTACTTTGTGTGCAAGTTTGGACATGTCAGTTCTGGCGGAACCCTGGGGGTACACGGGCGGAACCCTTCTGAGGGTGCCGCCGTTTCCGCCAGAGCTGACACTTGGTTGTCTATAAATACCAAACAACTTGCAAGAAATCCCTCATCACTTTAGGCTATATTATTCACATATCCTCTCATCTAACTCAGTAACATTTGACTTGTGTGATTCTCTAATGTAGCAAAGGAGTTCACAAGTTCATCCAAGAAGTTACAAGTTTCAACTCATAAGTTGCAAGACTTGTTATCTTTGTTGTGTATAGACTTCGGTAGTTTATACGTTAGTTGTATCATGTGTAGAAGTGATCGGTTTGTATTTTAGGCCTCAAAATACATAGTGTGTAGGGAGTGGTTGTACCCGTGTAAAGAACTCGACATCTAGCTTAGTGTCGGTAAAATTGTGTAAGCGACGATGGGAGTGGTTGTACCCGTGTAAAGAACTCGACATCTAGCCTAGTGTCGGTAAAAGGAATTAGGCGACGATAGGTTGGTTCTACCTCGAACTAGAACTCGGTATCTAGCTTTGTACCGGAAAAAGTGTAAGCGACGATTGTAAAGGTTTCTCCACCGAGAAGGAGTTTGTTGACTAGTGAAAGAAACTCTCGAGTTGGATACTCGGGGCGTGGACGTAGGGCAAGGAAAATAGAGTTCCTTGTAGCCGAACCACGATAAATACTCGTGTCATGGTTTGATCGTTTCTTTCTTTATTCTTGCATGCTACGTATTATCTTTTGGTTTACATCTTTGATAGTATCTTTGCTTATATCGTCAATAGTAATAGAAGTATATCATAGATTATAACTTTGATTATACGAAAGTTTTAAAAGGATAATCAACCTAAAAAGCGGTAAACTATTCAACCCCCCTTCTAGTTTTCCACAATTGGCATCAAGAGCTACGTTACTCAAGTTCTTTAAAATATATTGTATTTTAAAACTTGGATCGATCCATGGATTTTGAAAATCTCAAAGAAGGGCAAAAACCACCGCTATTTGAAAAAGAAAACTTTCTTGAATGGAAAAGTAAATTTGAAAACTATGTGAGATCAATTGATCAAGATCTTTGGCATATTATTTCTATTGATGATTTCAAACCAACGAACACGAGTTTTGAAAATCAAAATGATTTTTCCAAACTTGATAAAAACACTAAAGCTAAGATAATGATTTGTAAAGCTTTAACAAGAGTCGAATATGAAAGAGTGTTAGTTTGTCAAACGGCTAATGATATTTGGAAAAATTTATTAAATCATCATCAAGAAATATGTCAAGTCAAAGATGATCAATTTGATCTTACATATGAGTTAGAAGTTCTAGAAAAACTAATAGATAGGCATTTACTAGAAGTGAATACATGTACTACTAGTTTAAATGTTTTCAATGAAGGTACAAGTGAAGATGAGTACATATGTCAAAGAGAAATTGCTTGTGAATCATGGAGCGACACGGATGTAGACGATGATGATCATCCGATTAGTGATTCTCAATTTATTGAAACAACAAGCAAGGTACATGTTGAAACCAAACATTTTTGCTTCGACACTTTTCTCTTAGAATTTTCTAAACTAGAAAATGAGTCTAAACTCTTAGGCAACATGAACCTAAAAACTATCTTTAACGATGAGTCTTCAAAATCCCTTGGGAACAATTTTGAAAAGGAAATCTTGTTAGAAGATAAAATGTCTAGACTTGAGAGTAATGTTGAAATTGATCTAGAATGTAAAATATGTCTAGATTACAAACATGAGATTAAAAAGCAAAATGAGAAAGGGAAAATGTTATCTAAATTTGATGAAAGCTCAAAATCTCTTGAAAGATTGTTGAGAAGTCAAAAGTTGTTTAGAGATAAAACCGGATTAGGATTTAACTCAAAATCACCATCAACAAGTAAAACAAAGAAAGTAAACTTTGTTAAACCTAGAAAAGAGATTTAGAGTTAATTTTAACCTCTAAATAGAAACTCATGACAAAAGGATTAAGAACTTCATATTCTATGATTTTATATGATTATCTAACCCTCTTGGACACATGAGCAATTGAGCTTTCAAGTGTATCGTCAAACCAAGATCTTACGCTTTGAGCTTATCATCTTGATAGCATCTCTATGCAAATTAAAAGGTACACTTTACTTCAACTTGCCTTTTGATTGTCTCTTGCTTCTTGCATTATGTGTTATAGTATGTGTTATTGGTAGTGTGTATCCCTATGTGTTTATGTGCTATTAGGAATAACTAAGATTAAAATTCTCTACGTAGAGGAATTTCATCTTTAGTACTAGTAGGAGATATAAGGTGGATTCGGTTCCTTAACCGTCAAGAGATTAACATGAGAAACTCTTGAGTGAGTCTCACTTAACTCTTGCTCACAAGCGAGCTAACTAAGAATCTCCTAAAGTGATAATATGTCTTGCACTTTTGTGATGCTTGCTATACAACATTCCTAAACTCCACACTTTGAGTCCTAAATCATGATTTACTTCAATCACTCGTTTATGATAATTTCACAATAAAACACGTAAGGTGAAACAAGTCACATGAAGTATAAATTAGGATGCATGGAAGAAAGTGAGTTTTCAACATCTTGGATTTACACATTAAAAGTGACACTTAGTCATATGATGTTGTATCTCTTGGACTTTTTCATAAACCAATAAAGTTCACAATGTTTTATGAAAGGAAACCTAAAGAGTCGAGGAGTCGTTGAATTGAACATTTAACGAAAGACCACCTCCTTCTAAGATATCATCTTCGGTAGATGATGACTTAGTCGAAAGTCCAACAATGGTAAGACAAGTAAGTAAAGTAAAATGACAAGGAAGATGAACTATTAAAAGAAATAAACATAGATGTTTAAAATCCTTAAGTCATATGCTAACGAGTGACACAACATTAAGGTTAAAGGTCACAATGTAAGCAATGTTGTCTTACCTCGAGTCAAACATTGAATCAAGTAATATTGACCTTGGTCATATGTCGTGAGTCATGAGTCTTTGATTAAATCAAGCAAATGTGATAAAAACAAGCTTTTGGACATTAGAGTAACACTACAAGTTTTAACAAATTAGACCTTTCAAAAATGGATTGTGTGAATGTAGTGTCAACAATTGAAAGACTCTTTGATAACAAAAGCAAGCTCCAAAAGCAAGAAATTATCACTCAAAGACATTCCTAATTACTCTCTTGTTCTCAATAGTTAAGTAGTTGATGACTTATCAAGAATGAGATTAGTAAATCCGTAGGTAAAACTAAACATAGAGAAATGTTCGGAAGACTACTTGTTTTCATAACAATTAGATTCGACATTATGTTTGGTGCTTATCTATGTACACGTTTTAGAAAAGAATCTAAAACATCCAATTTGGAAGAAAGTGTTTGGATGCGTCAAAAGAAACTACACAAAGAATTATGGTATCCCAAAAGAACGGGAATAGAAACCATAAGTGTACACCAAGTCGAATTATGACGGTAATTAAGATAAGAGAAAGAGCACAAGTTGTACTTGCACTTTTATTCTTCATTATCAAATGATTCTCAAAGGAGCTTAAAGCTTTCAAAACAACATTGGACGAAGAAGCATGTCAACAAACTCCTTGAAGATCAAGCAAACTCACGACAACGACGGAACCCCTCGTTTCAACATAGGAAGCGTCAACGTCAGCGTCTATCCAATCCATTATGCTCTTAGCATGACATAATGAGATCCTTCATCTTAGTATTGGTAAAAAATGTTCATTGAGGAACATCTCAACCAATATCGTTTATTCCGATAACCACATTGGTAGACATCCATTCGAAACCTCTTGGATTAGGATCTTTCAACTTTCCTAGACCTAGTTTAGGACTTATGAAACCTAGAACCTTAGTTTTGAATCCTAGAGTGTGATCACAATAAACACGACAAAATTCCTTTGTTTTGCTGCTGAACTGGCGGAACCCTCAACCCATACGGGCGGAACCAAATATTTGGTTCCGCTATTTCCACCGAACCTACAGTCTATTTTATTTTATATTCAAAACCAAACACCCTCCTAATTCATTCACCAACTTTTCAAACAGCCTCCACCCTCTCAAAAACACATAACCTCACGAATTTTAGGGCTTCCACTCTAAGCTCTTCGAATCCAATCAACTTTGTAAGTGTTCTAATCAAAATTGGATTTGTAATTTATGTATAACATTTTCATTTTCATTCATCTTAGGGTTCATGCATAAACTTTTGATTCATGAAAAACATAGTTGAAAACCAATCATGTCTTCCACTAGTTGGTTGTTGTTTCCTTTGTTCATAAAATTAGCTTTGGTTATTATTTTGTTTTGCCAAACACATCAAGTGTTTTTGTTTCTCAAAAATAATTTTACCATCTAGAACATGATGCTTTACTAGCACAAGAAACACCACAAACGAGCACCAAAATGAGTCAAAACCACCCTAAACTAGTAGAAACCAAAACAAACCATAAACCACAAGTTCTAAGATCCCTAGGATGTAACCATGGCTCTTGATACCAATTGTAGGATACTAGTTAACATCACAAACATAAATAATCATGTGGTTTGGTTCGTTCCAAGCAAGAGAGAAAGAAAGAAATTCTAGAGAGAGAAAGTAGAGAGAGAAAGAAGTGAAGCCTTAGAGAGAAAACCAAAAAAAAAAAGAAAATGAGATTATGAGAGAAGGCTTACCCTCTCCAAGGATGGAGAGGGGTTTATATACATGGGTTTTGCCACTAGGGCGTGCCACTTGGGCTGCGGATCAGGTATACAGTGGGTAAAGACCCGTCCTTCTTCTGCGAACTAATCTAATTCTAAACTACGTATAACTACTAATGTAACTACTACGAGCTAAACAATGCTTAATCATATCTGGGGTGACTGAATCTTTCTTATGGGTGGCCGAATCTTTCTTATCCAAAAATCGTATTCCTAACAATTACACACACAAAACACACGCGAAATTTACATAAAACAATATAAATCAATATGCTAAATAAGTAAGACGATATGATGCTTACTTTACCACCATAATAAGTTGTAGCCCAATGTGCACGCGGTGTGGAGGAAGTTGTGGTTGGTTGTGTGTGATTTTTGACACATTATATAGTTGATAAAATATTTGTAACTCATGTACGGGAAGGTAAAAAGACTAACACTAATTGGTGTGTTTAATTTATGCATTTATGGCACCAAACACTTCATCTCCTATGTACTTATCCTTATACATGACTATTAAATCAATGTACTAACGCATGAAGCCTCCACATTTCACTTTCAATTCATGAGCCATTTATTATGACCAGTTTACATTTATAAGGCTACTTAAGCTTTTATTATACTAGTCATTCAGACCCGTGTATTGCACACGGGCTCTATCTAATTGGTCATAGTGTAATGTGTGGTATTTATTTTCGTCATTAGGTTTGTAAGTTGTGATGGTATCACAACTTTTGTAAGCATCGCATGGGTTTAAGATGAATGAGTTTAATTAGTTGTTTGGTGACTTTTATATTTAGACCGAGTCATTCAGACCCGTGCGATGCACACGGGCTTAATCTAAATGTTCATAGTGTATTGTTCAACACTAATTTTCGTCATCTATAAGTGTTTATAGCGTAATCTTTGGCACTTATTTTCTTCATTATATATCTAAGTTGTAATGGTATCACACATTTTCTAAGCATGACACACATTTAAAATAGTTTATTGACATTAAAAGAGTATATGTGAAGAGACTTTTTTCAAGATGCTACATTTAAAAGAGTCTCTTCACATGCAAATTTTTAATATGTATAAGTTACATACTAAATGTCAAAGGGAGGTTAAACGCATACGGTTCTTGCAAAATAAATGTAACCCTTATATAAAATCGTAACAAAGTGGATATTCTCTATATTTTGAGATCGAGCTTGTGACAAAATTATCCTTTTGGTTTATCATATCAAATACGGTAGCTCCACATTACTACGCTTAATTACTCGAACTTTATTTTATGCACAAAAACCATTTAAGTTTCAATTTTTTTTATTGTTGTGAAAATCGGTCCAATATTGTTAGTATATTTAATTTGTACCATATTGCATATATAAATATATTTGAAGACATCAATCTCAACATATAATTTTTCTAATCTTAATAACTAATATAACAATTTCATTTTGCCAAATTTGTTTGTCATTCTACAAATGAAACTAAAATCATATTAAGATAATCAATTAATCTCCATAGTGATATTACTTATTGAGTAAGATTTAAATTTAATTTTAATAGATTATATAAATGGTATATCTATATTGTTTAAACTACATAAATCGTCAAAATGATATTACTTATTATGTAAGATTTAAACTACAGTAAAATTATATAAATGATAAATTCTCAAAATAACATAATCGCTTAATTGCCGATACTAATTGTGGATATGATTAGCCGAATCATTAATACGTATTTGTTTTATCTATAGTCTATTGCTTTGCACCATTTATGGATAAAGATGATAGTGTGAAGATATTTTTATTATATACTACCATTTTCAATATGTAACATCGACATAACTTACACAGTCATATCAAGTATCAAAGTCACGCAATATTTCAAGACGTTTAATTAAAAAAAAGTGACATTAACACACCGCAAGACAAAGACACTACATTAAGAGCAAAAATATTAAAATGCACCAACAAAGTCTAGTAATAATTATTGACTAAAAATTGAATGCTCGTCACATTATTTTCAATAAACTTACTTGCTAACGAATCAATAGTATTAGCCCATTTATCGGTATTACATGAAGTAAAATATTGCATGTTTAATTTGTAACGTATATTAATATGAATGCTAAGTATTCATCCCACCGATGGCCGTGGCGTCGTTCTTGTTTTTGTTGTTGTTCTTGTTGTTGTTATCTTTGTCGTTGTTGTTCATTGGCCTTTTTCATGTTTTGTTCTTGATACAATTTTAGTGACTTCTCGATCTCTTTCTTTAGTGCTTCTTGACGCGCTACAAAAAACAATTAGATATAGTTGATCGTTAGTAACTTAAATACAATTAATCAATATATTGCATTTTGATCAAAGTAAAAATGTTCATGCATGTACCACTTAATTGATAAGACAACGATATGTAGGATCTCTTAAACCATTAGAGAAGATGATGTTACTACCAAACCTCCTAAGCACCATCTTTATGTCCTACATTGTTACACACACAAAATACACTTGAAATTTACATAAAACAATATAAATCAATATGCTAAATAAGTAAGACGATATGATGCTTACTTTACCACCATAATAAGTTGTAGCCCAATGTGCACGCGGTGTGGAGGAAGTTGTGGTTTGTTGTGTGCGATTTTTTACACATTATATAGTTGATAAAATATTTGTAACTCATGGACGGAAAGGTAAAAAGACTAACACTAATTGGTGTGTTTAATTCAGTGTTGCAAAAATCGGCCGAATCGGCCGATTAATCGGCGATTAATCGGTAATCGGCCGAGGACCTTGGAGAGAATTCCACGGAAATCGGCCGATTAATCGGCCGAGTCAAGAAAATCGGCCGATTAATCGGTAAAAAATCGCTAATCGGCCCCGGACCGCCTCAGTACCGATTCACGATTTTTACAACATTGGTTTAATTTATGTATTCATGGCACCAAACACTTCATCTCCTATGTACTTATCCTTATGCATGACTATTAAATCAATGTACTAACACATAAAGTCTCCACATTTCACTTTCAATTTGTGAGCCATTTATTATGACCACTTACATTTATAAGGCTACTTAAGCCTTTAGTATATAAGATAAGATATGAGATTATCTCTTAGTCTATTTAAGGTTTGTCAATGAATGAAATCGATTAAGCTTTTGTCAAATAAAAATATATTTGTCTTCTTCGATCTTCTCTTCTTAAGGAGCTCGCATCACGCTTGAAGGGGTGCTACTATCAATACAAACCATAACGGGTCGTATCAATTGGTGCTTTTATTTAGAGTCCTCGTTGAGAGGGCTACCAAAATAGGGTCCAAATGATGTGTGAAAAAAAAAAAAAAAAAAAAAAAAAAAAAAAAAAAAAAAAAAAAAAAAAAAAAAAAAAAAAAAAAAAAAAAAAAAAAAAAAAAACTATTCATCGATCTCGCTAGAATCAACATCCAAAGACCCTGTTCCTGCCAAAACCGGAATCAAATGCGAACAAACAACTAACACAACTGCACCATAAAGCGCCTTAGGAAACGTCCTACTAGGGATCTTCTATCTCACCGGCAAGCGTACTAGCCTTATCCCAATAATTCAAACTCCAAACATACTAGTAAAATAGAATAAGAAATCTATTATTGCTCCATGTTAGTGAAGATATATCTAATAGACGCAGGTTTTTTTTCGAAATAAATATAATTAATTAATTAATTAAAACAATTAAAAAGATAAAAAGAATATTTTACCAATTGTATTGTTATGAGTCATTTTGAAAACATTGATTAATAGTACACTAAATGATTGAGTTTTTAAATAAGTTTATAACATTTTAAATTATCTACTTATAAAATTTTCGATACTATAAACCTATTACTATTATGTATAAACTTTTTTCAATTATATCAAATGTTCAATCATAACACATATGCATTAAATTATGAAGAGGTTTAGGATTTTGGACCTCTTCATGCACATAGATATAAACTAGAAGCTCGCTATTGTTGAAACAAAAGATAAACCTGTAGGATCGAAAAGATACAAGATTCATGTGGTTCGGGGGGTCGGGGAAGCTCAAAATAAAGGAAAGACATGGTATTTATTAGATTAAGAAAGGGGAAGATGTGTGTGTTTTTCTAGAGAGAGAGAGGAGAAAACCACACACACCTAAAGATACAAATGAGACATCCACCCTCCTAGTTGAGACTAGGAGGGGTATTTATACAAAGAGCTAGCCTAACTTAGCACTATTGACTAAACTAGTCCTTGTACATAGAAACTATTGCAATTCCCGACTATAACATAACTTTAAAGGCTAACAATCTCTCCCCAAAGTGATGTTATACGGGAATTGCTTACAATGTTCCCTACAAGTAAAATTAAATACAAAACATAAGCGCAGCAGCTCCGAGAATGGTCTTCAAACTTCATTGCTTCATTCAGCTTCCTAAATCTTCTCAGCTGCCATCTCCTTACTTGCAGAAGAACAATGTGAGCAAATCTAATTAGGGACTAAGTCTGGCTTTTCACTCTCCCCTAATTAGTGCTCTCCCCAAAACTGAAAACCTTTCTGATGAATGCCCTGAATCTGACGAAGTCTTTTGATAATTAAATGCAAACCGTCTTGTTAATACAAATATCGCCTAAAAACCTTATTTATATTTTACGATCTTTGCTAAGTTTTGTTAATGACAAAGTACAAACTTTAGCTTATAAGTAATTCATCACTTTAGTTTTAAGTCTTGTATAAACTAGACTTAACATTTCTTTTTAAACATAAACATAGTTTTTATTTCTTTAAAAAGAAAGTGTCACATCACATTAATAGAAAGTTTATGTGTTTGACCATCTTTGGTTCTTACACACTTTTGGAAGTATTCCACATTGAGTCAATGCATAAGTTGATGTGACCTTGTGTGTCATAACATAGTCTTTACTTCCATAAAAAGAAAGTGTGACATCTCATCAATGTGCACTTATAGTAAGTTTGTGTGTTAGACCATCTTTGGTTCTTACACAACTTTGGAAGTACTCCTCATTGAGTCAATGCATGATATAGATTGATGTGACCTTGTTTGTCTTGGAGGGATTTACTTTGTGTGCAAGTTTGGACATGTCAGTTCTGGCGGAACCCTGGGGGTACACGGGCGGAACCCTTCTGAGGGTGCCGCCGTTTCCGCCAGAGCTGACACTTGGTTGTCTATAAATACCAAACAACTTGCAAGAAATCCCTCATCACTTTAGGCTATATTATTCACATATCCTCTCATCTAACTCAGTAACATTTGACTTGTGTGATTCTCTTATGTAGCAAAGGAGTTCACAAGTTCATCCAAGAAGTTACAAGTTTCAACTCATAAGTTGCAAGACTTGTTATCTTTGTTGTGTATAGACTTCGGTAGTTTATACGTTAGTTGTATCATGTGTAGAAGTGATCGGTTTGTATTTTAGGCCTCAAAATACATAGTGTGTAGGGAGTGGTTGTACCCGTGTAAAGAACTCGACATCTAGCTTAGTGTCGGTAAAATTGTGTAAGCGACGATGGGAGTGGTTGTACCCGTGTAAAGAACTCGACATCTAGCCTAGTGTCGGTAAAAGGAATTAGGCGACGATAGGTTGGTTCTACCTCGAACTAGAACTCGGTATCTAGCTTTGTACCGGAAAAAGTGTAAGCGACGATTGTAAAGGTTTCTCCACCGAGAAGGAGTTTGTTGACTAGTGAAAGAAACTCTCGAGTTGGATACTCGGGGCGTGGACGTAGGGCAAGGAAAATAGAGTTCCTTGTAGCCGAACCACGATAAATACTCGTGTCATGGTTTGATCGTTTCTTTCTTTATTCTTGCATGCTACGTATTATCTTTTGGTTTACATCTTTGATAGTATCTTTGCTTATATCGTCAATAGTAATAGAAGTATATCATAGATTATAACTTTGATTATACGAAAGTTTTAAAAGGATAATCAACCTAAAAAGCGGTAAACTATTCAACCCCCCTTCTAGTTTTCCACAATTGGCATCAAGAGCTACGTTACTCAAGTTCTTTAAAATATATTGTATTTTAAAACTTGGATCGATCCATGGATTTTGAAAATCTCAAAGAAGGGCAAAAACCACCGCTATTTGAAAAAGAAAACTTTCTTGAATGGAAAAGTAAATTTGAAAACTATGTGAGATCAATTGATCAAGATCTTTGGCATATTATTTCTATTGATGATTTCAAACCAACGAACACGAGTTTTGAAAATCAAAATGATTTTTCCAAACTTGATAAAAACACTAAAGCTAAGATAATGATTTGTAAAGCTTTAACAAGAGTCGAATATGAAAGAGTGTTAGTTTGTCAAACGGCTAATGATATTTGGAAAAATTTATTAAATCATCATCAAGAAATATGTCAAGTCAAAGATGATCAATTTGATCTTACATATGAGTTAGAAGTTCTAGAAAAACTAATAGATAGGCATTTACTAGAAGTGAATACATGTACTACTAGTTTAAATGTTTTCAATGAAGGTACAAGTGAAGATGAGTACATATGTCAAAGAGAAATTGCTTGTGAATCATGGAGCGACACGGATGTAGACGATGATGATCATCCGATTAGTGATTCTCAATTTATTGAAACAACAAGCAAGGTACATGTTGAAACCAAACATTTTTGCTTCGACACTTTTCTCTTAGAATTTTCTAAACTAGAAAATGAGTCTAAACTCTTAGGCAACATGAACCTAAAAACTATCTTTAACGATGAGTCTTCAAAATCCCTTGGGAACAATTTTGAAAAGGAAATCTTGTTAGAAGATAAAATGTCTAGACTTGAGAGTAATGTTGAAATTGATCTAGAATGTAAAATATGTCTAGATTACAAACATGAGATTAAAAAGCAAAATGAGAAAGGGAAAATGTTATCTAAATTTGATGAAAGCTCAAAATCTCTTGAAAGATTGTTGAGAAGTCAAAAGTTGTTTAGAGATAAAACCGGATTAGGATTTAACTCAAAATCACCATCAACAAGTAAAACAAAGAAAGTAAACTTTGTTAAACCTAGAAAAGAGATTTAGAGTTAATTTTAACCTCTAAATAGAAACTCATGACAAAAGGATTAAGAACTTCATATTCTATGATTTTATATGATTATCTAACCCTCTTGGACACATGAGCAATTGAGCTTTCAAGTGTATCGTCAAACCAAGATCTTACGCTTTGAGCTTATCATCTTGATAGCATCTCTATGCAAATTAAAAGGTACACTTTACTTCAACTTGCCTTTTGATTGTCTCTTGCTTCTTGCATTATGTGTTATAGTATGTGTTATTGGTAGTGTGTATCCCTATGTGTTTATGTGCTATTAGGAATAACTAAGATTAAAATTCTCTACGTAGAGGAATTTCATCTTTAGTACTAGTAGGAGATATAAGGTGGATTCGGTTCCTTAACCGTCAAGAGATTAACATGAGAAACTCTTGAGTGAGTCTCACTTAACTCTTGCTCACAAGCGAGCTAACTAAGAATCTCCTAAAGTGATAATATGTCTTGCACTTTTGTGATGCTTGCTATACAACATTCCTAAACTCCACACTTTGAGTCCTAAATCATGATTTACTTCAATCACTCGTTTATGATAATTTCACAATAAAACACGTAAGGTGAAACAAGTCACATGAAGTATAAATTAGGATGCATGGAAGAAAGTGAGTTTTCAACATCTTGGATTTACACATTAAAAGTGACACTTAGTCATATGATGTTGTATCTCTTGGACTTTTTCATAAACCAATAAAGTTCACAATTTTTTATGAAAGGAAACCTAAAGAGTCGAGGAGTCGTTGAATTAAACATTTAACGAAAGACCACCTCCTTCTAAGATATCATCTTCGGTAGATGATGACTTAGTCGAAAGTCCAACAATGGTAAGACAAGTAAGTAAAGTAAAATGACAAGGAAGATGAACTATTAAAAGAAATAAACATAGATGTTTAAAATCCTTAAGTCATATGCTAACGAGTGACACAACATTAAGATTAAAGGTCACAATGTAAGCAATGTTGTCTTACCTCGAGTCAAACATTGAATCAAGTAATATTGACCTTGGTCATATGTCGTGAGTCATGAGTCTTTGATTAAATCAAGCAAATGTGATAAAAACAAGCTGTTGGACATTAGAGTAACACTACAAGTTTTAACAAATTAGACCTTTCAAAAATGGATTGTGTGAATGTAGTGTCAACAATTGAAAGACTCTTTGATAACAAAAGCAAGCTCCAAAAGCAAGAAATTATCACTCAAAGACATTCCTAATTACTCTCTTGTTCTCAATAGTTAAGTAGTTGATGACTTATCAAGAATGAGATTAGTAAATCCGTAGGCAAAACTAAACATAGAGAAATGTTCGGAAGAATACTTGTTTTCATAACAATTAGATTCGACATTATGTTTAGTGCTTATCTATGTACACGTTTTAGAAAAGAATCTAAAACATCCAATTTGGAAGAAAGTGTTTGGATGCGTCAAAAGAAACTACATAAAGAATTATGGTATCCCAAAAGAACGGGAATAGAAACCATAAGTGTACACCAAGTCGAATTATGATGGTAATTAAGATAAGAGAAAGAGCACAAGTTGTACTTGCACTTTTATCAAATGATTCTCAAAGGAGCTTAAAGCTTTCAAAACAACATTGGACGAAGAAGCATGTCAACAAACTCCTTGAAGATCAAGCAAACTCACGACAACGACGGAACCCCTCGTTTCAACATAGGAAGCGTCAACGTCAGCGTCTATCCAATCCATTATGCTCTTAGCATGACATAATGAGATTCTTCGTCTTAGTATTGGTAAAAAATGTTCATTGAGGAACATCTCAACCAATATCGTTCATTCCGATAACCACATTGGTAGACACCCATTCGAAACCTCTTGGATTAGGATCTTTCAACTTTTCTAGACCTAGTTTAGGACTTATGAAACCTAAAACCTTAGTTTTAAATCCTAGAGTGTGATCACAATGAACACGACAAAATTCTTTTGTTTTGCTGCTGAACTGGCGGAACCCTCAGCCCATACGGGCGGAACCAAATATTTGGTTCCGCCATTTCCGCCGAACCAGCAGTTGTTTTACTTCATATTCAAAACCAAACACCCTCTAAACTCATTCACCCACTATTCAAACAGCAACCATCCTCTCAAAAGCACATACCCACACGAATTTTAGGTCTTTCAATCCAATCTCTTCAAATCCAATCAACTTTGTAAGTGTTCTAATCACAATTACACTTTTGATTCATGTATAACATTTTCATTTACATATATTAACTAGAATCTTAGGGTTTATGCATAAAACTTTTTGATTCATTGAAAACTTGGTTGCAAACCAATCATGCCTTTCATTAGTTAATAATTGTAATCTTTGGTAATTAAGTTAGCCTTAGTTGTTATCTTGAATTACCAAACACTTCAAGCACATTGTCCCTCAAAATAATTTTATCATTTAGGACATAACTTTTCGCCACATTGTTAAAGCAAATGAAAAACGTTGTTAAAACATCACTTGCATTGTGTCTCTTGAATGCTAAAGAGGATACATAACTAATATGTATTTTCGGGTACATTCAATTGAAGACACATCCAATTAGGAGCGTTTGGTTATCTTTTGTTTTTCCAACAAAATTTGCATAACAAAACAATTTGGTCATCTAAACGAGTCAAGATAACCAAGTCTCCACATTCGTTTGCATATAGGAACACATTAGAACATCCACATTGTTAAAGGTCGTTAACATAAGTCTTTGTGTTTTTCTAGGAATCAACATGCCTCCCGCGAAATTCTCCGATCACAAGGAAACCCTTAAGTACCTACCCAAACACCATTTGACCAAAGGACTTGATAAAGATCAAGTAGAGACCTTTAAGGCTTTAGAAAAACGGTACGTTCATGAAGGTAGAACCATTGATCCGACCTTTCTAGAGGGTACATCCATTAGGCAAAACTTCGCCGCAATCAACTTTGATTGTCTCCTTGATATCAATGAGCCAATTTGTCCTAGGTTCATCTTAGAATTCTATGCAACCTTAACCCTCGATCTAGACGACGATGGTGAGATATTTTTGGACTTCACAACCAATCAAACACCTCACCACATCCGATTAGGAGACTTTGGAACAATGCTTGGAGTCCCTTGTAGTGGTATGTGTCTCTACACGGATAAGTGGCCCCTTTCAAGCCTAGATTCTATTGAGCGTTTTGCTCCATATCATCACCCTCTTGTTGATAAGGAAGTTATTCGAGAACATCTCTTTGTTAGGACCTCCAACACTAGGAAGAATCGTTCGGGAAAAGATGTGAACAAGGATCCCTTTGGTATGGAGCTTAATGAGCTTAAACCACAATTTAAGAAATGGGAGGAAATTCTTAGGGCCAACGTCATAAGTTCCATAGGAAATAGAGACCATGTCAACACATGTCTTAGTTACATGCTCTATAGCATCTCCACGGGTCAACCCTTTAACCTAGCCTACTACCTAGCTAAAAGAATGGTCGGCATACCAATAGTAGGAACAACCGCCCTACCTTATGGAATGCTCCTTACTCGCATCTTTAGAGCCGTCTCTCCAGTTCCTCCAAACAAAAGGGGAATTAAACTCGACTACAATCTTGTAGATCACATATTCGTCCCTCTAAGTGACAAGAGAGTGTTCAAAGCTAAAGGGAAACGCACTCGCTCTCCTTCACCATCATCATCATCATCCGACATGAGCGAAGATGGAAATCTTCCAAATTCAAAGCTAGCACCTATTGACTATGTTCAACAACTTCCCACATTATCGAATGAGTCCGAAGAATTTAAACTAACAAAAGGAATGTGGAAGTGCATAAAAAGGTACATGGGAAAGATGAAGAAGAAGTTGGATAGCTTGTGTGACAAAGCTTAAGGAGTGTTTGGCACTAGTTGCTTTTAGAACGTTGTAGACGTTAAACTATGTGTTTCTTGTTAAACTTTCATGTTATCTGCTTGTATGCATTATTACTTGTGTTTGACAATGTTTATGTCTCATTACTTGCGTTAAATGATGATGTTTGTTCTTGTTGAACTTTCATATTTGTGTTATTATTACTAAATATGGAAATATTCGCTAGCCCCCGGTCTAAGTCCAATAAGACGAGTGTCTTGATGTCAAATTTTTGTATTTCCTAACCCGCTATACATTATATTTTTAATTTCAAGAGTTTTCAAAAAATTTGAAAATCGTCTTACGGGTCAAAAACGTGGACTGCCATATTTTTGAGGTCTGGCGGAACTGACGGAACCCTCACAAAGGTTCCGTCAGTGCATTTCCTGGGTAAACCCATATTTGGCCCAACGGAACACACGGAACCCTCAGGAGGGTTCCGCCTGTGTAACCCGAAGGTTCCGCCAGTCCACTGCAGAAAATTAGTCTTGTCTTTCAAAATTTCACAAATCATAAAACATCCAATGCTTTCCTTTAGTGAGAAACTATCTTCCTAACACTTCATCAAACACATAAAAACCATTTTCACCCATTAGAACCATTTGGAAACCACTTCCCGCCAAAATTCAAATTCAAAAACCAAATAACCCAAGGAACCCTCACAAAGGATCCTTCAAACCTTTGCACCACCTCAAACCAAAACATCTTCCATGAACTCATAGCATTAAGTGCTTATGATGATCTTTCACTCAACCCAACTCCATTGGATTAACTTCCAATGATTTGACAAGCCCTTGGTAATATTCCAAATCATTACAAACCTCCATCTTTGTATGGATGAACATCAAATCCAAACACTCATCCCATGACATGTTTGTCCTATAAATGTGATCATCTTTGAACAAACCCAATACTCACACCAAAACCATTTCCTCACCCAATCTCCAAACTCAAACTAACCAAAGAATTGAGATGACTAAGTCCAACACCTCATCCGAAACATCAAGAAAACACACTAGGATTAGTGTAAAACCTTCTTGCTTAAACAAAACCACCAAATCAACCTCATCATCTTCAAGAGATTCATCATTTGATATTTCCGCACCCATCCAAGATTATTTCAACCTCACAACACCAATACCTTGCAACACCAACATAACCACTTTTCAAGATTTACTAAATCTTGCAACTCCACCATTTTCTCCCGAACATGGGAATGAAAACATACACACTTCACAACCAAGTGATTCAACATCACCTTTTCAGCAAACTCAACCTCCATCACCTAGAACACCGATGGAACGTTTTCAAACACCACCAACATCACCATTACACGACTTGGAAACCTTAGAAAACCTTTCACCAAATGAGTCTAACCCTCCATCGTTGTCACTTTTTGACGCACTTACCCAAGATGGAATACATCATCTACCTAGATTTAAACCAAATAAGTCTTTGGAAGATGGACCTCATCACCCATCCTTGATCGAAGGTTTAGCTTACCGCTATGCTAGACCCTCAATCTTTCCACAAGATCAAGGTCATTCATACCCACAATCATTTGTATTCCATCCCGTTTACAAATTCATCCATGAACCCATTGATGAGGAACCAAGCCTTCGTCATTACACCCAACAACAACAACCACCACAAGAGTCTTTCCTAAATCTTGAGTCAACAAGTATAGGAAACCAAAACACCTCTCAACCATCCACCCGTGCTCCATCAAGCACAAGTGCTCCACCACCAACAAATGAAATCCCATTTCCACCACACAAGCACATGTTCCATCAAGCACCCCCATTTGATCAAAATTTAAAGTTTTTTTCACACTTAGAAATGCCATAAATTTTTTTTTGTGGTAATCAGTCCACCTTGTCTGCAAAAGGACTGGCTAATCCAGGAGCAAACGGCTCTTGGTAAAGATATCTCAAATCCGTTGATGGCTTGCAATTTGCCCAAAATTGTATGGTATTTAACTCACCATATCCTAAATAGTGAAGAGTTGACTAGCCCACAAGATTATGGCTTGTGGTAAAGGCAGTGGAAAAACCATAATTGGTAATCAGCTCACCAAGATGTTGACTATTCCATCAAGAGTTGGCTAGTCCAGAAGCAAACGGCTTCTGGTAAAGACTTATCAAATCCGTTGACAGCTGGTGGTTTGCTCAAAATCACTTGGTTATCAGTGTACCAAAGTTCTTACTTGAACCTAAACACTTGGCTACTCCAGAAGTAATGGCTTTTGGTAAAGAGATGAAATCCATTAAATCTTCATAAAATATTGCTAGGGACTAGCAATAGTTTAGTGTGGGGGATTGATGAGTGTGCAAATACTCATCATTTTTATCACACTTAGACTGCCAAAACATCTGAAAACACACAGAAATACCCTAAAATATATAAAGTATCACAAAAACATGTTTTTATGTGTTTCAGATACAAAAGGATTGAAAACTGATGAAAAACAGTCAAGTTTGCACAATTGACAGTTTCAGTCCCTAAACTTTCACAAAATGGCAAAACTAGTCCCTGGTATTTCAAAACATGAAAAATATCATCAAAGGTCCTTTTTAAGTCACAAGTTGTCAAAAGAAACCCTTTAAAGTCAAAAATCACAAAATGACAACTTTGGTCCCTCAAGTTTGAAAAATGACAAAATAGGCCCCTGAAGTTTCACACTTTGGCAAAATTAGTCCATGAGGGTTCAAAATGAAAGAAAAGTCAATATTAGTCCATGGGAAGTCAAAATTATTCATTTCTAGTCCCTGGATAAAAGTTTCATCAATTGGCAGAAAAGGTCCCTCAAGTTTCAAAAAT
>LBNU01013312.1:84199-97298 GCA_014162995.1 Artemisia annua
TCGGTATCTAGCTTTGTACCGGAAAAAGTGTAAGCGACGATTGTAAAGGTTTCTCCACCGAGAAGGAGTTTGTTGACTAGTGAAAGAAACTCTCGAGTTGGATACTCGGGGCGTGGACGTAGGGCAAGGAAAATAGAGTTCCTTGTAGCCGAACCACGATAAATACTCGTGTCATGGTTTGATCGTTTCTTTCTTTATTCTTGCATGCTACGTAATATCTTTTGGTTTACATCTTTGATAGTATCTTTGTTTATATCGTCAATAGTAATAAAAGTATATCATAGATTATAACTTTGATTATATGAAAGTTTTAAAAGGATAATTAACTTAAAAAGCGGTAAACTATTCAACCCCCCTTCTAGTTTTCCACACGTCTTTAGTCTTCTAACACGCAGCGGAAAATGTATAACAGACTGTAGACTCAACCTTCTTCAAGATTGTCGATTCGGAGGAACAAAATATCAACATCTTCATCTCACCAAATGCATCCCAGTTATGTTACATATGAAAAATCAGCTCGTAACGTACACATGAAACGATAACACCAAAGTACCAAGTTGAAACACTGATCACCTTGAATTTGTTGCCCGAAATTGGTGAAGGTGGATAAGGTATAAGTACGTAGAATAAGATGAGAGGATAAGGATATAGAATCAACCAATCTCCGACACAACACTTTTCATAAATCATTAAACCCGATCACGTTAACTTGTTGTGCATCCTCGATGTACGCATTTCTCTCCTCTGATGGTTACGATTTATCGGAATCAGCATAATAATGTGTACGTGAATCATTAACTGGAAGCACTCTATCATATATCATATCAGCTCGTGAGAAGATGTCGATAAACCAAATCTACTAATAATACCATTGAAATTCTCTAACTCTTTATCAACCCCCATGTATCAAACAACGGCTCTTAGTAGTAACCACATGTGAAGATAACCCGATATGACGAACTTGAGAATGAAGTAAAATCCCCCAGACTCGTCACTTAAGCTTGTACTATCCTTGTGACTAAGAACGGTATACCTTATACCCATAACAAAAGTGTAATAAGCACAATCCCTCTTGACATATCCTCAATTACGTGAGACACTGAGCACTACAACGTGGCTCCTTAAAGTGATAGCTACTTTGTGGGTATAGAGAGAAAGAATCAAAAAAGTAACTAGATATCCAAGTCTTCGTCACCATTAATATATGCCTAAACAAGTTATCTTCGCGGGAGGGAAGAAAGAAAGAAGATGAAATAAGTGCACGCGCCCGTAAAACATTACTTCAAACCCAAATAAATAATAACGAATTATCCTCGTAGTCACATTTGATATTCATTGAAGACTTTAGCCGTGAAATATGTATCCGTGTGAAAATTTATAGTACCAAAATACCACTCTTAATAATGTTATATCAAAAAAATTCAGATGAACATTTTGATAATCCATGTATGCGTGCGATCCATCAGCCCAACTCATAGTCTAATCCAAAAAAAATGAAATACTTGGTTTAGAAGCCCATAAAAGAAGATAATCCGGCCTGGTCAATTAACCAAGTGCCCGATCCAAACCCAAATCCACACAACCCCACTTGATAATGTAGGCTTCATATATCACAAACCCTAAACATACATCACGTTATACATCCGCCTACCACACATAGACGCTCCTCTCACCTTATTCCAGTCAACATTTTCATCTCTACTCAAACTCAAACCCAAACTCATCTATCATAAACTATCATCTCATCTCAGATTCATCAATCAAATCTTCATCTTTGCTGAATGAATATCACTCATCAATCATCACAAACCACAAATTAATCCGTGTAGAATGTGAACCCAACGCAAGACCACTTGGCTACCCTTTTATTAGCATATCAAGAGCGGCTTCAAGGTCTCAAATAGAGGTCTCGGGTAGGTTACTTCTTGCTATTGTTTTGGTTTGTGTTTAACCGAATGGAAGAAAGAATGAAATACATAATGTTTTTGTTCTTTCTTTAGAGTCGGATATTAACAAGATGTGTGATGAGTATCATTCAACTCAAAAAAATCTTTACAAGATTTATAAACAAAGTTTGAACGTCCTGAGATCTACCAATTTTTGTTCTTGATAGTTCGAGTCATGAACGTTTGGAGTAGTTGTTGTGTGTAGTTGTTGATGGGTTAGGTAGTGATGGATGTTGGACTTGCTTTGGCTAGACTTCTTTTTCTTTAGTTTAATTCTTGGACCGATGATGTTGAAGGACTGAGGTCTTTGAGTTGTTGGTATATTGGTTTGTGGTCGTTGTCTCTTTCTGCATCTTCATCTTACATCATTATTCGAAAAAATCTTGGCCTATTCGAAATTATGCCTATTCGAAAAATCTGAGTTTATTCGAGAAATATTCGGACTAATCGAAAAATCCTCTTTTCGAAAAATGACAAATCGCAAAATCCCCTATTCGAAAAATGTCTATTCGAAATTTTGACTAATCGAAATTTTGACTAATCGAAATTTCAGACTAATCGAAATTTGAGGGTTTTGCTATTCGAAAATTTCTTTACAAGAAATTCCGACCATGTTTCCGGCGTCTTTTTCGACTAAAAATTCCGTCCAGCATCTGACCTTCTTTTAGAGCATTATTGACCACTTTTTGACCACCTTTTTTCACACTTATGGTACAAAACAAGTCATAAAAAGATAAGTTACAAAAACTGATAATTTGCTCATAAAGACAACCAAGCAGTTTCTGAAATAAGAAATGAAAGTACGAGACTTTATGTGTGTTGACCATTTGGATACATACAAATATTGTTTAAAAACTCTTTACCACGAAGGATAAGAAAAAAAATTCAGAACCGAAAATAATGGGTAACAACAGCTTAAAAAACGAGATATGAACCACAAAAGTCATCAAAGTAACAACTTGGCTCGTTATACCAATTGTAGGATCGAAAAGATACAAGATTCATGTGGTTCGGGGGGTCGGGGAAGCTCAAAATAAAGGAAAGACATGATATTTATTAGATTAAGAAAGGGGAAGATGTGTGTGTTTTTCTAGAGAGAGAGAGGAGAAAACCACACACACCTAAAGATACAAATGAGACATCCACCCTCCTAGTTGAGACTAGGAGGGGTATTTATATAAAGAGCTAGCCTAACTTAGCACTATTGACTAAACTAGTCCTTGTACATAGAAACTATTGCAATTCCCGACTATAACCTAACTTTAAAGGCTAACAAAACCTTTGCCTAAGTTTTAGACATAGTGGATGCCCTAAGTATATTTCTCGGCTTCATCCCTACTTAACTGTAAACTTATTTTGTAATAAGCAAATAAGTATGTTAAAAAAAAAAAAGCAAATAAGTAATTACAAAACTTCGCCAAATAGATATAAACAAGGAATATAGTGCCCGCCGCGTTGCGGCGGGGCTTTTTACGACATTTTTTTTTGGTCGTATGTGTGGCATTGTAACTGTCAAAAAGAAATAGGATTTTGTTTTGTTTGTCATTTTATGTTTCCGTTGCAGTCGAATATAATTGAATAGTAGTAACCATTTATTTGTTTTAGTTTTTTTTTGTTTGTTTTATTTGTTTAGATTGATTATAAAATTTTGTTCAATGTTTGTGTAACTTGGATTTGCCAATATTACTAAGTTATTAATTTGTATATGTTTATAATAAACATTTGTAACACATTTGTAATTTCCATTTGTTGAATAGTGGATGGGTGTCTGAGTACATAAAAAATGCCTCCAGGGACTTAAAATGTGTGGCGGGCCTAATAAAACCACAAACACTGGAGTCAAATAAGCCCATCGAAACTGCAATAAATAAAATAATATTTTATTCAAAAGGGTGGTCGGCGCAATGTCTTTTAGTATATACAAGTCTACGCGAAGAAGGTCTCCATAGTGATACAATTTTTTTCTTGAAAATAATTATGTTCTAATCTCTCTTTTATATAACCATATTGATAGACTGAGAGTTTTTTTTTTTTTTCTTTTCGAAAGGCAGATATATATTACCAAAAAAAACAAAACAAACCGAGATACAAACAAAGGCAACCCGCTACATCAACAAGCCGATTAAAATAACGAGCCCCTGGGGAAAAAACAAGAACAAAAGAAAAACTCGAAAGGACTGTAACATAACTGATACCTTTCTTTATGCCACTGTTTGCATGTAAAAAAAAATTAAAAGAAAAGTTTAATAGTTTCAGGATCTATATGTCACATTTTTTTTCCCTCAAATAGTGTGATAGTTGCAACTAATTTTAGCATATTTAGTTAAAAAAANCATTGAGAAGAATATTTTGCAATAAAGTACTAAATGGGCCTTTTGTCATTAGACGAACTTTCATTGCTGGCTTGGTTTCATATCGGAACCTAGTGTAAGGTGATTGTTTATATTGCTAATGGGCTGAAAGTTAGCCCGGGAAGAATAACAACATTTAATATTTTTTGTTGCGCCTCAACGCAATTAGTAGTTATAGAGAATTTGAACTAAAGTTCAACCCAAGATAATCATGTTTGTTTCTAAGAAAAACTAGTGATCTATATTAAAACAAATAATATACTACGTATCAGTCAATCAGCTATCTAGATCGACCAATACCACACTCTTATTCCTTTTGTTATAGAAGTATTCGAAGATGATATCAATGAACTACTCAAGCACAACATGTTTTCTTCTTGCGACACGCGTTGGCGCATTCCCTATGAGTATCTGTGCACTGATGTATGTCGTCGCAACAACACCAAAGACTCATTTCCGTCAAGTGTACACACGTCGGGCGGCAAGCTGGATCTTCGTTTATTTTCATGTCACCGATTTCAGTTTTGCGACCTATATATCAAAAAGTGAAAATATGGATTACCATGTTCATGTAAATTGAGAAAATGCAACATGTAAATTAGATGAGAGAAACTTACACTGATGACAAGTGAGCAAAAGAAGAAAGCTTATACAGAAGGTAATCATATGTAATTCCATGAGCTTGGCCATTGTATGTATGATGTAACTTTTGAAAATACACTTTTAATTATTCTGTGTAAAAGAACACACAATGAAGATCGGTGATTTAATGAACAATGTGTGGCAAAGTGATGTGATGCATATATTTATATGAGCATTTAGAATAGTGACGTTATTGTAAATATTTGAATATTAAATTAGTGTTAGTATTCAGAATTTTATCTTATACTAATTAATAAATTTTATCTTATACTAATTAATGACATTGTAATTAATGACCCGAACCCGATAAGGCCTTATAGGGTCGGGTTGATTCGGGTCCAACTTAGCTTATCGGGTTTATCGGGTCAACCCGATAAACCCGATAGCCTAATAGGGTCGGGTTAGGGTTTTAATTGATTCGTTATCGGGTTATCGGGTTGACCCGATAAACTCGATAAGCTATAATGACCCATTAACAAATCTATAATTTTTGAACTAATGCTCATTTATTATAGTCTAAAAGTCACAATTCTTGAACAAATTTATAATTTGCATCTTTAAACTTGGTTCTGGTGTATTAGCATAATATCAGAAGTGTATTAGCATAATTGCATCAGTAGCTTACTTTCTTTTTTCTACTTTATTATTGTTAGCTTCATATTTGAAATGTCGCATATTCAGCAGGGATGAAAGGTTTTTGTATGTTTCATCATTTTCAAGTACATCTTTCAAAGCTAAAACAATCTAAGTCCAAAATAAGCATAGATAGTCAGTTTTCAATACATTGTAATCCCTTGCCATAACTAACATTATTTTACACTGTTGTCACAATTCAATAGTAACCCATTGACAGCAGTCACAATTTTTACAACATGTCACAGAAAAACAACACCGAAAATACAGAAATAAAATTTTAAATTAATTTCGTATCTAACGGTATTTTAATAAATGAAGCAAATTGTGAGATGAGATTAGCATGTAACCCGATAACCCGATAGACTCAACCCGATAACCCGCAACCCGATAGACCCGAACCCGATAGACCCGATAGCTTATCGGGTCGGGTTGTGGGTTAGTTTTTATTTTTTCAAAACCCGATAGACCTGACCCGATAAGCCCCAAACCCGACCCAATAACCCGATTGACACCCCTAATTGTAACTATAAAAATATATTTCATAACTAGATAATTAAAGCGTTCATAATTGTAAACTAGCAGGGTACCCGCGCGTTGCAGCGGCGGTTACTCTGAAATAAAAATTTTCGATGAATAATGTATTTTAGTTTATTATGTTCTTTTTGACAATAAATTTACGGATATCAAGAATTTCGTATAACCCGTGCTCATTCGGGCTCGAACCCGTTGGCCGATGCCTGTTCGGGCTCGAGCCCGTTTGATTCGCACCCGTTTGGGCTCAAGCGCATTTGGCCCGTTGCCTGTTCGGGCTTGAATATTTGTATAATGTGCTTTATTATTTGTAGTAGTGAAATTTAATGCAGGAATTGTGTTTAATTTGGTTGTACAATATGCTTGATAATTTGTATTTCTTATGTAAGGGGTNAAATTTTAAATTAATTTCGTATCTAACGGTATTTTAATAAATGAAGCAAATTGTGAGATGAGATTAGCATGTAACCCGATAACCCGATAGACTCAACCCGATAACCCGCAACCCGATAGACCCGAACCCGATAGACCCGATAGCTTATCGGGTCGGGTTGTGGGTTAGTTTTTATTTTTTCAAAACCCGATAGACCTGACCCGATAAGCCCCAAACCCGACCCAATAACCCGATTGACACCCCTAATTGTAACTATAAAAATATATTTCATAACTAGATAATTAAAGCGTTCATAATTGTAAACTAGCAGGGTACCCGCGCGTTGCAGCGGCGGTTACTCTGAAATAAAAATTTTCGATGAATAATGTATTTTAGTTTATTATGTTCTTTTTGACAATAAATTTACGGATATCAAGAATTTCGTATAACCCGTGCTCATTCGGGCTCGAACCCGTTGGCCGATGCCTGTTCGGGCTCGAGCCCGTTTGATTCGCACCCGTTTGGGCTCAAGCGCATTTGGCCCGTTGCCTGTTCGGGCTTGAATATTTGTATAATGTGCTTTATTATTTGTAGTAGTGAAATTTAATGCAGGAATTGTGTTTAATTTGGTTGTACAATATGCTTGATAATTTGTATTTCTTATGTAAGGGGTAATTAATAATTGTATTAATTGTATTTATTGACCAGTTAAATAATTGACTACATTAAATAGCATTAATGTGATGTTTTGTTGGTACGCTATGCTTCTTGTCTTGTACGCTTGAAAATTATGTGCATTAAAGTGTTGTATACTATGTTTCTTTTCTTGTAAGTAGTAGTCATTATAGTCATTAATAACATTGATCACTTTAATAGCATTAATATTGTAAGTCTTAAATAAGTTTGAAAATTACATCATGCTTATTTTGTTGTACACTATACTTATTTTGTTGTAAATCTGAAAATTAGTTGAAGCTATTGTACATTGTGCTTAAATGGTTGTAATTTTTGGTGAAGGGGTGTTTTTAATAGCATTAATGTTGTTTGATAGAATTTTGGTCTTAAAATGACACCACGCTTTATTTTGTTGTACAATATGCTTACTTTGTTGTAATTCTGAAAATTGGATGCATTAAAGTGTTGTAAATCATGCTTAATTTTTTGTAAGTCTTAAAATTTTGGAGAGAGAGTCATTCATGCTTTATATGTAGTATAGATATTATGCATTGAACCAAAAACATAACTTTTGGTTTATGATGCATGTTTATTAAGATACACTTTTTTTAGCGAAGAGAAACGAACAAAGTTAGGGTTTTGGCTTTGATATCATGTTGGAATAATGATTTACTTGTCATTCCATTAATCAATAATTTCAGTACTGATGAGACGAAAAATGTTACGTTTTTAGGGGTCAGTTTGAGTCCTAATTCGTATATTATTTGATCGGATTTCACCCAAAGTCGTTTCTTTTCTCATTTTAGGTACTTTTGAGGAGAAAAACACAAAAGAAGCATTTTTGGCCGTTTTCGGAGTGAAAAAGTGCGGAAAACAACAAAATCTCAAAAGACCCTAAAGTGCACAGAAGGTGACGGCGTCACAAGCTTCAACGTGACGACGTCAGGAACAAATGAAGTGAAGAAATTGGAAGTTACTCATGACGGGCCAGAGAGTTTTTAGCCTAGTTTGGTGACGGCGTCAGGGAAGGCCGTCAGATCTGGAACAAGGCGGCGTGACGACGTCAAGAAGGCCATCACAAAACCCTAATCGTCGGCGTGACGGCGTCACACCTTGGGCTGACGCCGTCAGCCCGTATTATCTATATATATAGGACGATTTTTATTGTTTTAAAAGAGGAACTTGGTGGAGAACTTAAGGGTTAAACCCTAGCTCGTGTATCACAGACCTTAGAGGGTACTTTTACCCCTCTAACTTGCATGTTTAATCTAAGATAAGTCTTCATTCAATCCATACAATATGTCTATGTGTTGTATGATTTATGTTTGTGCTTTTCTTTCCTTTAACATGCTAGGCTAAATTAACTTGTGTTTGCTTAGATCTAATGAAACCTAACTATTGATTATCATGTGATGTGTATGTTGTGATTGTGATTTGGATGAATGTTTCATCTACGTTAGACTTAAGAAAACTGGCTAACCTCCTATACGGTAACAAGCTTGAACGTCTTAGGAAACGTGAATCGTATGTGCGTTAATCGATTTTAAGGTAGTATTTCATGCGTAGGTTGCTATCGGTGAGCTTATGATAGGATACTTGACGTATCGTCATAGAGTGAGGTAGGAGCTTATAGAGTTAGGGAATTGAACGCACTCCCTACGACTTGTTAGGAATACACCCGTCATCCACGCAAACTCAACATACTAATTACATGGTAAAAGATAGTTAGGGAGTAATGAAATCTAAGTAAACACTACTTTCCCCACCATTGTTATCTCAAAATTTAAATTAATTGCATAAGTAGATAACTTGGGTTAGTTGACTAGCAACTAATTCCGCCCACTCCTTCAAAAACGAGATTTTACTGCTTTCTAAAAAACATAAAAATACAAAAAGAATCATCCTTCACCTCTAGACCTAATTAGAGTAGTTTTTGACCTAACGAATACTATTCCCTGTGAGAGAACGATCAATCCTCCGGTACTTGCCACTACACTATACTACATCGGTCAGGTACACTGCCTGGTGGGGATTGTAAGCCTCTTGAGATCCCTTGAGAGGTAAAACAAAGTGCGTAAGCAATCCCTACGCATCAAGTACATTACATAATCATCTAAGATTATTCTAGAATCAAGTAAACATGGGTTAAGGCTACAAACTAATACTAAAGCCCATAATACAAAATAACGTCTAACAATAATAAATATTACTGCATAATGGAAATGTTAAAACAACGTTTAATTTTTTAATTACCATTTATTAATAATCAAAACTTAATCTGGTGATCTCTATTAAGGGGTGATAAATGAGTGATATATTATCATTGGTAAAAAAGAATGAAAAACAAACACGCTAGCTGTAAAAGTTATACTTTTATACCCCGAATTTAAGTCATGGAACATGTAGGAGGCTTTTTAAAGAGAAGAAATTCCTACAAAGTGGTACACATTTTTTTCATGATATAGAACTAACGTTCAGTTGAAAGATAGTTGGTGTCACAAATTTTGAATGTATGGGCATATGAAACACGATACATAGATTTTGCCAACACCTTATTTGGGCTGAACGTATCTTTCATGATATCGCATGCCAAACATTTAAACATCTACACCTTATTTGGGCTGAACGTATTTTTCATGATATCCACATACCAAACAATAACCAACATATCATTCTTTAAGTTACATGCATTAAAAATAAATAAATAAATAAAAAATAAAAGGTAGTTACATGCATCTAACAAGTAGTTGTAAGTAAACATCAAGGGGGTAGGAAAGGTTATACCAAGTTTTTAAGGTATGTTTGTGGCACAAGATTATTAAAAGATTATGTTTATATTTTGAGAAAATAAAATACTTAAAATATAAGCTTTGTTTGACACAGATAGAAGTTATAAGAGATTATAAAAAAAATAATCTTCTATAATCTCTAAAAATCGAATGCTGCTTCGGGCATGTTTGGCACATGAAATTATGTAGAGATTATGCTTATTTTTGCAAAAAATAAGCTACTTAAAAAATAATCTTCGTTTGGCTGACAAAACTTCTAAGATGTTAAAAAAAAATAACAATAATAATAATCTTCCATAATCTCTTAAAATCAAAGGCTACAGGTATTTTTGGTAAAAATAGATGTTGCTGGTGTTGGTGCTGGTGCTGGTGCTGAAAAAGATTAAAATTGTAGCTTTTTATTTTTGTAGTGGTGTTGGTGCTGTTGTTGAAAAAGATTAAAATCATTTAATTTATGAAAAATAATCTTCATAATCTTTTAAAAGCTGGTTTTGAGAACGTAATTTTTTAGAACTTATTTTTCTAAAATAAACCTTTTTTTGAAAAGAAGCAAGTTTTATTAAAGAAAAAATAGAAAATACAAGGAAAATAAACAAAAATATTAGAATCTACAAGACGAGATCTAGCTACAAAACTACACCACCTCTAGAAAACTAAAGATCTTCTAATGTAAATGAAACACCAAGAACCCTACGTTAACACAAAAAAGATCAACATGCTGTACTGACCAAACTCAAATTAGACTTTGCAAGCACTAATTGGGTCTGAGCACCAATCCGGTCACGATACAATTGACCCTTTTAATCTTGCCGACACCCAATTATAAGAAAGCACTTGTAGCTCATCACAAAGAGTCGTTTGAAACTTTATTCTCATATGCTCTTTTGTTTCTTGCACACCACACAAGATATAACATCATCCAACACACCGCTTGCCATATAATTTGTTGTTTCTTGGTAAACTTACTTCGACCCTTATGAGTTAGAATGTTGTCAACTGTATCAACTTCAAAAACCCCAAATTCCACCATTTAAACACTTTTTTCCAATTATTGAAGACACGAGGGCAATGAATAAAACAATGATCCAATGTTTCAATATCATTACCGTAATGAGGGCAAAGAATAGAATTGAGATCTATACAAATATGATGAAGCGATGACCATATCGGTAATCTCTTCTGTTGACATCTCCAAATAAAGATACACACCTTTCTTGGAATAGCTTTATTCCACCTTGTTTCTAAAATAATTCATAATCTTAGTTTGCCAAACATAAATTAATTTTTTACCAAAGCTTATTTTGTAAAGGTAATTTTAGGCGGTAGTCTTCACTATAAAGGAATGATCCAGCCTCCATGTAGCGTTCACATTATGTCCTTAATTATAAATGATATTGCCCTCTTAGTATCTCCTAAAAAACAATTAGCGATACCAGCCTTCTTTCAAATTTTATAAACATATAAAAGGTGGGTAGAGGATATGCATAACAAAACCCTTATTATAACCATGAAACTCGTGTTTATAATTATCACTCAAAGGATTACATAATCATTATCTTTTATACTAGTTATAATACCCGTCCACGCACGGGTTTTTCCAGAAAAATTTAACTATATAGTATTATCGTTTCAAAACAGAAAATCTTATTTATTTAAAAAAGTTAGAGAATCAATATGTGCGAAAGTAAGAAAAATAGTTAGTAGAAATTGTTAATTTAACCGTGGCATCGACCTTGTATTGGATTCTTGAGCGTGTATTCTTATAATGTTATTGGGCCAAAGGTTCTTTGATCACATGAGTTTACACATAAATCAAATTTATTTTAAAATTTTTGTTTACTATATGGATATATAAGAATTTACCCGTGAAAATTATGATATAAGTACAACTAATAAGTATGCATGAGTTTTTCATTATGTATTAATATCAATTAATATTTTGTAAAAATTTTATTGGATGAAAGATTTAACTGTGTTTAGCTGACATAGATGTTAATGTTGAGGTTGATGTTGTTGTTTAACTTCAACTATTGATATCATGTTGTACAAAATGTGTGAGTTTAGTAGCACATAATGAGCGTTGATGAAGTTTTTTTAAAAACGTTTTTCCGGATATCCGTATATAAACTTTAAATAATAATTTCATGAGTCGTTATAAGTACAATCGCGTATATTTATTTTCATATCAAAGCAACTCGTACTTACCATTTGATATTTATATTACTGTTAATAATAATTTAACTGTTTTAATATTCAAACCCGTGTACGTATAGATTAAACTTTTAAATAGGATAACATGAGTTCTTATTTATATTTAACTTACATAGTAAAATGATATTTAATAGATGAGAGTTTGAAACTAATATTTGTTTTAAAAGTATTTAACGTATATTAAAACTAATTCGTACATTTATAAATTTTGTAAGTTTAATTGATGAAAGTCTCAAACCAATACTAATACTCATGTAATTGTAAAAAAGTTCATACTATAAAGTGTAGGGGGTATAAAGTGTAAGGGGTTATTTGTTTATTATTTAAAGTTATAAAAAAATATGAAGATTTATAATTTTACACTTAACTCCATATAATATATTTACAATTCAACCACTAATGTTTTATTAATTACCTCCTCATTTTTTAAGTTTTTATTTTTATAAATTTGACAATTATATTTTTATGTGTTTTTTTTTTCTCAATCAAATTCTCCACCAAATTTATTAAAGTTTGACCAAAATCAATTCAATTTTGACTTTTTATTGACCAATCATATTGCTCAATTTCGTCTATGTGTCAAAATCGAGCATTCCTATTGGTCCAATTTTTTTTCCACTAAGATTGTTTTGTCAAAAAACCTCCGAAATGATGTAATTCTTTTATTATATAAAAGATAATAAAACAAAACCCCAAGTGAGGATTTTTTCATTTCAAAAAACTCAACCTTCCCTTATTATGTAATATTTTAATTGTTATTATTATTATTTTTCTAAAAATATTTAATAATAACCCTTAAATATTTCTTGATTTAGGAAAAAAAAAATCAAAATTCGTTTTTGAGTAAATTGAGTATAAAAGTATATGTGTAAAAAAAAAAAAAAAAAAAAAAAAAAAAAAAAAAAAAAAAAAAAAAAAAAAAAAAAAAAAAAAAAAAAAAAAAAA
>LBNU01013312.1:97567-133231 GCA_014162995.1 Artemisia annua
TTTTTTTTTTTTTTTTTTTTTTTTTTTTTTTTTTTTTTTTTTTTTTTTTTTTTTTTTTTTTTTTTTTTTTGGTGGTGATGATATTTGGAGATGAGGTACACCTTTTCTAAAATCCCACCAATTTGTTCGGATTGCTTTTTTTGAACAGGTATATTGTGAGAAATTTTAGAAAAACAAAATCAATGAAAGTTTGTATATAAAGAAACAAGAAAACAAGAGAAAAAAAGACACCCATTGTTGACTTGGAAAGAGAATAGAGGCTGTCAAATAAATTCAAAGATCTGCTACAATACTAGCCATTAGTTGAGTTTGATCTATAAAAAAAATCAAGAAAAACTTGTAGATCTATTAAAAAAAATCAAGAAAAACTTGTAGCTCTAATAAAAAAAGTCAAGAAAAATTTGTAGATCTATAAAAAAATCAAGATTGATGGTGGATATGTGGTGGTGTTGATCAGGTGGTGACGGTGATGAGGTGGTGATGGCGGATCTGGAAATAAACGAATTCGCACATTCGCACATTTAAATCGCACATTTGAATCTGGAAATAAAATGAATTCGCACATTCGCACATTTAAATCGCACATTTGAATCTGGAAATAAATCGAGTTCGCACATTCGCACATTTAATAGGTAGTAAAATCGCACATTTATTTGACTTATAGAACTAAGGGTAAATTAGTAATTTTTGTCTGAACACATGGGGGACAAGTGATAGTGGGTGGGACAAGTGACAAGNAATTTCAGATTCAACATAAACCCAAGATTACAAACTTATAAAAAAGTCAACGGCAGGGTTTGATGAAAAAAGTAAAAAAAGTCAACCTTTCACGGCGCTGTTCAGGAGTTAAGCCGTCGTCTTTGGTTTTGGATTTGGCGTTGCGGGCGGCGGCTCTTTCACGATCCTTCTCCCTTTGGTTACCGCGAGTCATGATGGTTGTTTGTTCTTCTTCTTCAAGATCTCGCGTTTTTTGAGTTTGGTTAATAGGGTTTGGTTGGTTGGTTGAATGAATGGATGGATAAATATATATACCTACCAATATCATATATTGTCGGGTCGGGTCGGGTTGGGTAGAGTTGGGTCGGGTTGAATAAGTGTTTTTGAAGGTGTCTCAAAAGTCAACTCTAACATGTGGTACTTGTAGTTTGGAGTTTGGACATGGCATGTTAGTTTAGTTTGGCAAATGTTCAATGTAGTTTAGACTGAACTTATGACTTATTTTTAAAATGGTTAAGTTTATGTATTGGTCATAAATTTTTCAAAATTTTTAATTATAAGTTAAGGACTTTATAAAATATCATAATAACTATTCAAACATTTATCTCGATTCTCATATAAGTAATGATCTTTTTATCTCGGTTCTCATATGAGTAATGCACTGTTATCTCGGTTCTCATATGGGTAATATACTTTTTATCTTGGCTCACATATATGTAATACTTTTCAGTAGAAAAAAGTTTGGATGATAATAACGGTATTTTATAAACTCCGTAACCTATAATTGAAAGTTTTTGAAAAGTTTATGGCCAATCCGTGGATCTAACCCTTTTTAAATGAGTAAAATTGGAAAACCGTCTTTATGGTTTAGTGATATCGCAGATATAGTCTAATCTTTTCGAAAATGTGGGTGTAGTCCATGAGGAGAATTTTGGTGTGCGATTATCGTCTCTAACAAGGACTGTGCTTGCACTTTTAAAGTTTTGAATTTCTTATTCCAGGGACGATAATTGCACAATAAAGTTCTCTATGAAGACTATGTCTGCACTTTCGAAAAGATTGGAGCGTACGTGCGATTTTGTTAAAACCATAAAGAACTTTTTTNTTTTTAAAAATCCTTCTCTTTTTTTTTCACATCAATAAAACATCGGGTTTAATTGTAACCATCATGTTACAATAAGTTAACTTAATACCTACAAACTTAATTCAGATCTTGCTTAATTAGCTAGCTTGAATTTTGCTAAATGTAATTTCAAACTTACTAGGTATCACAATTTTTCACGCCCAATAAAAACGCAACGCATTATCATTTTTCTTTCTCGTAAGCTACTACCTCTTCCCTTTAGCAAATAATTGGCGTGTAAAAGGTGAATGAATTATATTAATCTCCAACAATTTTTACAAATAGTAATATAATGTCTTGTGTGAGCGCATGATCAAGAATATAGTAAAATTACATTATAAGCTGAGTAGCCTAAGTTACATACAGTTATACACATATAGAGACAATATGAAAATGGAGATAGCTTGGCTAAAATATTTGTAGCCAATTGGCTATAATCCTCCACCAAAATATACAAGAAAATGAATCAGAACCCACAGATAGAAGTTAGTGACCCACAAAATGACCTAAGGACCCACAATTTGTAACACAAATTGTAAGGAAGTGGCTACGATTCAGTTGTAGCTAATATATTCCCAGTAAAAATATATTACATATAGATGTCATGTTTTATTTCATCAAAATAGAATTTACATATACTATCGTAACAAACAACTTAACAACTTATCTTACATTTTGACATATAATACAATAATTCAATCACCCAAAAATAAAAAGTAAAAACCATAAAGAACTTCTCTTATTTCTTGGTGCTTTAACCTCTAGCGCGCTACTATACACCATTCCCCCAGCTAGTGCTGCTTCTTGGTAGGCTGCAATTTTCTTTGTGAATAAACATCCATGTACAAAAAGAAAAAGAATGATATACAGACAATAACGTACAATATATGATCATATTGGAATAACTTTAATAAGTTCAACTTGCAAGAAAACACGGTATTGGATTAAAAGAGGGTCAATATCCACACGGAGATTACTTGTTCATTTGTATCATCGAACTTAAAATGACATTTCGATCACTATTCAAAAATTTCAGTGTTAATACGAGTGACCTAAGCACGTATTTTCTAATAAGTTAAGTAACGTAAAAGTCGTGAACGATTTAGTGATCCGTACATTTAACATTTATAAGTTTGGTAACGTCCATGTATCTTATTAATCTTATAAGAAAAAGACTATAACCTTTCACGACGCTGATAAGCTGTTAAACCATCTTGTTTATACTTGTCCCTCAGAATATTGCGAGTTTTCCTAATCACGGAAAACATTTTGTACAAATTGAAAGAAATTGATTGTAGATTGAAAGTGTATGAAAAGAAGCATTGAAGATATAGGAGTTTATTAGAGTTTGCATATGAGTAGTATGAACAATAAATTAATCAATGTAAATTATGGGGTTCAAACAAGTAAATATAATAAAATACTAGTGGTTTTCGACTAAAAACGACGATACTAAGTCTGCTAAAAAAAAATGAAGATGATGAAGGTGAGTAATGCAAAATATGGGTTTAAACAATACACTAATTACTCTTTAGAAGCTCTTGATACTTTGAAAAGTACAGTACAAAGCTGCATTTCAATAAGAGCTCGACTTATCCATTTGTAATAATGTTTTAATAGTTGGTTTCATCATAAGACTATATGACTGAAAGGAATTGACTTGATAGCAGAGTCTGTTCCGTGGATTGTTGACCAAGAAGAACAAGTGGTCATGCTAGGTACATATAGACTCGAACTTGAACATATTCTTAGGGATATTCAGGAACATCATTCAGATAAAACCTGAGGATGGGTTGGTTTTTCTGGCAAAATGGCCATGTGGGTTTAATCAACTCTATGCAATGAGTTATAGAAAAATGCCATTTGTACATGCTTTAGGTGGTTTGCAAGATACATTGTAGCCTTTTGACCCTTTCACTAGAGTTATGTTGGACATTTGACATAGTTGAGACTGGCCAGATACATTGCAGCCTTTTGATCCTTTCACTAAAGAAGTATAACATGTCAACACTATATTATACCATTATTTGTGGTTCTATAAGTATTGGCATTCTGGTTGCATTTTATGCATTATCATTCTATAGATCACACTGTTTCGAACCTTGAAAAGTAGCATGATATGGGTGGATATGATCTATATAGATACATATTTTTATTTTTGCACTTCCTATTGTTTTTTTATCTTTACCTTTTTTAGTAGTTTGGCCTTAGGATCTTTCTAGACCAAAAAGTTCCTTTTGGTCGAGAATTAGGTGTTGTAGTTTGCCTTTCATTCAGCCTTTCATTCGATAATTGTTCATATGCAAAGTTCATTTGTTTATAAATTATAATTTTATTGTCCTGTGGTGCAATTGAAGGGAAAATGATGGGCATTACCGCTTCCGAATAGAAAATCAAAAGATGGAAAATGGAAGCAGATCAAGAAGCTGTTATAGACAATTGTGTGGAAAAGACTAGGAACAAGTTGTGTGGTTAGTAAATATGTTTTGATAGCATAATCAACTGTAACAAAACATGGTTGAAGAGATGTTATACAAGTTTTGGTTGAATGGCTCACTGATGAATCACTTATTCATATATGCTTAAGAAAATGTTATTATTGCTATTTTCATATTTGCTCAATAGACATGTTCTATTCATTCCTTTCTTTTCTTTTAGCCGAAAATTACCCAGTTACTCAAATATAAGCCTCTCTCCAACATGTGCCCAAACTGTAAAAATTTAGGCTAAAAATCACCCAATTCCTTGGTTTCAGGTATAATCTCAAATCCTCAGTTTCAGGTACAATTTGCCAGCTCTAATTATGGCGTTGTACATCCTATTACAGTTTTGTTAAATAAAGGTACTGTAATCTCGCATATTAATATGGTCGGATCAATTGCTTTGTCTTCTTGGTCTAATTCCACAGCAGGGTAATACATGGCTTTCATAATCAATTGTATATATTCTATATGCCTGGTATCACAGACTTCCAACAAATCTGTTTGTGGTTTATTTTTATTTCTTTAGGATTATAGTCTTTTCGGTTGTAGCAGATGCATCAATTTTGTGTTTTGTTAATAAAGAGTGGTTAAAAGGGAAGAGTTGTGGAAATACATAGGTTAATTAAGTTTGTATTGTGATTTGATTTTGTGGTAGTGCTTGAAAATTAAGTTTGGTAGATTTCTGATTTAAGCTGAATACATTGAACAAAAACTCTTTAAAGTCTATAATTTCACTTTCCCCTCTTAATCTTATTATTCTTATGTGTATGTGTTTTCAAAATGGTTCCTTGACCTTACGACACTTTCTTACAAACTACATAGTTAAATAAATATTGATCCCTCATTAATTCATGCTTAATGTTCAAAGTATGCAGGCCACTTTAAAACACTAGATACTGCAACAATGAGAGTCACGTTCCAAAACACACATTCAAACGCCCAAGGTGTCTTATATGAAATCAAATGATCTGAATTTGTTACATTTGATGATAAAATAATGGTTATGGAAGTCTCATAATTTTATATTATGATTAGCATTTTTACATATTAAGGTTAACCTAGAAGGCGTTTTATGAAGTCTTATAGAACCCGATGATTATACTATAATATTCGAATATATTTGTTTGGAGATCTCCTATTGATTCACGCTATTGTGCTAAAAGGTATTTGGACTATTATAAGCATTAGCCATCTCATTTAAACTTGCAATATACTATCTTAATACGTAAATAAAAAGAAGGGATAATGATTTCTAAATGTATCCAACTTGCCACGTTTTACTAAGTTGTGTATTGTACTATTAATCCTACTAACTTGGGGTCTGAACTTACTAATTTTTGCTAACTTATGTACTCATCCCACATGGCAAAGAGATTAGCTGACATGGCATGGTGGACCTTGTTGACTCCGTTTATATCTTTAAAAATACCGTTATTTGACCCCGTTTTCCGTTATTTTACTTTTTATAATAAAAAACGATCACTTTCACTTTCCCAAATCCACTTTCCCCAAATCCACACACCAAATTCTACAAACCCTAAACAACGATTCATGCTACAATCAACCAGTCATTTTTCAATTTGATTAATTTATAAGGTATGTAAATGTATTGCAACAACAAATCAATTGATTTCCCCAATTATTACAAACCCTAATTACTGTTATCAAATTAATTGATTTACTAACCCTAATTTGATTTATTGGTTTTGACAGAATGGTGATGGTACCTGGACCTAATGGCATTGAGTTAGATATTTGGAATGATGGTATTTTCAAGGAAGATCCTTTAAGATACGAAGATGGAGTTATTTTGCACGCGTATATTGCTAGGCTGTCACTCAAGGATCTGATAGAACATGTGAAGAGGTATACTGAGTGTGCACATATATTTGGTCTTTACTATAGGATGCCACGTACTGACTTAGATAAGGGTTTAGTAAAATTAGATTGTGACTTTGAATGCAATAGGTTGTATGATCTTGCTAGGTTGGTAGGGAAAATGGAAGTGTATGTTGACCACACCAACATTGACTTTACCAAGTACCTAGCTATACTTGACCCTGGTACACCCACCTCTAAGTATAGAGCAGCAGACAAGAAAAGATATTGTAATGAGTTTAGTGAAGATGAAATGGTGTATTGGGCTGAGCAAGAGGCTGAAGAAGAAGTAGGCATTGTTAGTGCTAGTGATAAGGGCAAGGGTATGGCAAGTGTTAGTGATAAGGGTAAGGGTAAGGCAAGTGTTAGTAGTGATGGAGATTTAGATGTGGCAACTACAAATGCATCTGGAACAAATGCATCTGCAATTTCTAGTGATTCTGATGATAGTGATTATGCAGATAATGGTATGCTAGAAGAAAGTGAAAGTGATGATAGTGATTTTTCAGAAAAGTCTGTTGACTATTTAAGTGCTTGTGAAGAAGAACTAATTGAGCACAGAACTAGGAAAGCAAATAGGGTAAAGACAAAGGCTACTCCAATTCCAGATATGACTGCTAATCCTAGTACTAGTAGACCTAGAGGTGGTGATAGGAGTGAAGTGTTTGTTGAGCATGATGAGTTCATTGATGACTTATTGAAGAAGATGAATGAAGTTGATTCTGATGGTAACATACAAGACCCTTTCTTGGGTGTACAAGCCACTGAAGAAAGGTATCCTACACATGATGAAAGCACACATTGGAGGTTGCAAGCCCCAAAGGTAACCTACTTGTTGAATCATACTATCATTTGTCTATAGCATTATCCATATTATGAATGTTAATCCATTTTAACTTTGACAGGTTGGTCTAAAGTTTGAAAGTGCAGCAAAGTTGAAAGAAGCCTTGACCAACTATGCTTTGGCCAATGGCTATTCCTTATGGTATGAAAGGAGTGCAACAGACAAGATAATTGCAGTGTGTGGGCAAAGACCACCAGGTAAGTTAAAAGACCCTGAGAAAGGTAAACAAAGAAAACAATTTAGGTTTCCTAGTGAAATTAAAGAAGATGTGCCTAAGTGTAGTTTTAGGTTGTATGCTAGATGGATGACTGCTGAGAGAACCTTTCAAATTTTATCTTTAACATCTGAACATACTTGTGTAAGAACCTTTGAGTATGGGTCATTAGTGGACTATAAATGGATAGGCAAGAAGTTTGGAGAGAAAATTAGGAAAAATCCAGACATTAAGCTTGTAGACATTGCAGACCTAGTAATGAAGAAGTATAAGTGCACTGTCAGTCTTAATCAGTGTAGGAGTGCTAAGAAATTTGCATTGACAGAATATGAAAAAACAGTTGAAGAACACTATGCTTTGTTAAGATCATATGGCAAGGAGTTATTGGATAGCAACCCTGGATCAACTGTTAAACTAGGAGTGACACAGAATGAGGAAGGGTCCAATGTGTTTGATAGGTTCTATGTATGTCTTGGGGGGTTAAAGGAAGGCTTTAAAAGGGGTTGTAGAAGAGTGGTTGCATTAGATGGATGTTTTTTAAAGAGACCAAATCAAGGTGAGATACTAACTGCCATAGGAAGAGATGGCAATAACCACATTTTTCCTATTGCTTGGGCTGTTGTTAGTGTAGAGAATAAAGATACTTGGTGTTGGTTTTTAGAATTGGTAGGTGATGATTTGGACATGCCAACTGGTAGAGGCCTAACATTGATGTCTGACCAACATAAGGGTCTCATTGAGGCTGTGAAACAAGTTATGCCTCAAGCTGAGCATAGACAATGTGCTAGACACATTTATGAGAACTTTAGGAAACAATACAGTGGTGAAGAGTTTAGGAACTTGTTTTGGGGAGCATCTAAAGCTACATATCCACAATGGTTCAACAAAGTCATGGAAAAAATCAAGACTGCAAACCCTAATGCCCATAAGTACCTGATGGAAAAGGATCCAAAAACATGGTCTAGAGCATTTTTTGAGTTGGGTAGAGGATGTGAGGCTGTGGAAAATGGGTTTAGTGAGTGTTTTAACTCAGTGTTGGTTACTGTGAGGGACAAACCTATACTAACAATGTTGGAAGCTATTAGGGTGATTGTGCTTGAAAGGATGAACACTATGAGGAAGATCTCAGCAAAATGGACTCATGATATATGTCCATCAATACTGAAGAGAGTTGATTTGTTAAAGGATGATATAAGGTAACTTTTTATCACACAAGTTATATGTTTTTTACATATGGTATGTTGAATACTTATTGTGGTAATATGTACAGGTTTTGGCATGTTGTACCAGCAGGGGGAAATAATTTTGAAGTCAGGAATGGGAGTTACTCCTTCAAAGTCAGAGTTGATGAGAGGTCATGTTCTTGCAGAATGTGGGAGTTATCTGGCCTACCATGTGTACATGCTACAGCTGCTATTTTCAAGATCAACAAGAAGCCAGAAGAGTTTGTTCCTAATTGGTTCAGGAAGGAGCTATACTATGCAACTTACCACAACTATCTTAGCCCAGTTGGTGGTATTGACTTTTGGCCTGACCAAAGTCAATACTCAAAAGTGTTACCCCCAAAGCCTAAGAAGATGCCAGGAAGGCCAAGAAAGAAAAGAATAAGGGCAAAGGGTGAAGGTGGAAGCTCTACAAGGGTGTCAAAGGTTGGTGTTTCTATGACTTGTCAAAACTGTTTTAAAGTAGGACATAACAAAAAGGGTTGTAAGGAAGCTGCTGTTGAAAAACCAGTGAGGCCAAAAAAGAAAGTTGGTAGGCCAAGAAAGAATGCAGCCAATGATAGTGAACATAATGTTGACACTCCTACTGAAACTGTCCCACCACCTAGGTCTACACATGTGTCTCATAATGTTGGGGCTGTTAGTCAATCAGGAGTAAGTGGAAGTGGAAGTGGTGGCAGTGTTGCTAGTGATGTTAGGGGATCTGATCTTCCAGGTATGCACACTCCACAACATCAAAGTGCATTCAGAAATGTTGGTGGAGTTCAATTTGCAACTGGTGGTGCAAGAAGGACCTTAAGGCAACATCAGCCAACTAGCAGGGGGTTTGCATAATGGTTTGGAGAGCAAAGGGCAGGTCAAGCTAGTGGTTCTACTCAACCTACTCAGGGAAGCCAGACAACTCAAAATCAAGCAAGTCAAAATATCCCAACTCAAGCCAGTCAAGTCATTCAAGCAAGTCAACCAAATCAAGCAGTCCAACCAAATCAAGCAGTCCAACCAAATCAAGTAGTCCAACCAAATCCAACAGTCCAACCAAATCAACAAAGACCTTTTGTCATTCCTAGAAGGGTACCAAGCCAGAGAGTTCTACAAAAGAAGTTGACAAAAAAGGTTTATGGTGAAGGAAGCTCTCAGGAGAATGCAATGCATTTGGATTAAGTAGTTTAATGTCTTTAGATTGCCATATTTTGTGTATTATTTGATGGCAATCATAAACTTGCAAGTATGCAATTAGGATTCTAATGAACTTACAATTAACTAATGTCTATGTACTTTGACTTTTATCAGTCAACTCTTGAATGAATGACTTAGTAAGTTACTTTGAACACTTTGGTCAGTTACATTACACTTTGGTCATATTGAATGCATATATCTATGTATTTACTATTGTTTTCTCACCCTGCATATTGGTCAGTTACATGTTACTTTTAGCAAGGGAATATGCACTATTTTTTTCAAAGACAAAAGACTTGATACTTTGGTCAGTTACTTTGACTACATTTTGAGAATTGAACCACATACCTACCATACTAACTATTAGGCCTATAAAAAGGATACATATCTTACCAAAACATTATCTGTAGCAGCATACACCAAAACACCATGAGTTCAAGCAAGAAAGGTTATGTGCAGAAATCTGTTTAACTAATTTTATTTGTAGACTTGTTTAATTTTGTTTAAAACTTTAATCTGTTTAACTAATTTTATTTTTTTTGTTTGTAAAATTTTGTTGTGTGCAGAAATCATTTACATTTCATCCAGTGAAACAAATTCATCTTCTACAGAATTTGATGAGGGTTCATGGGCAGACTATTTCCCTAAAGATTGTGTAAGCTCAGGCTTAACTAAGGAGGCTGCTAGGAAGAAAAAAGCTCCATTTCATGCCAAAGAACCATCTGCCACAGGACCATCTTCCAATGAACCATCTGCAAAAGATGAGTTTGCTGCTAGGGCTAAGGTTTTAGGCCTTCCAAGTGCTGCATTTTGTGCAAGTCATGGTATCAAACCATGGTCTCCCAAAATACCCAAAGAAAGTTCAAAGGGGAAGGGGAAAAAACCTATGGCTTAGTTAAATGTTGGTCCTTTGTGTTACTTGAATGTTGGTCCTTTGTCACTGGCTCAAATGCCACTATGAATAAAACTGACTTTCTAAAGTCAATGTTCAAAAAATGATGCATTACAATTCCCATTACATGTTAAGCTTGAGAAACAACAATTGAAACAGTTTATACCATTGAAAATTGCAAATTTTTCATTGCATTACAAAATATTGACTTTTTGAAGTCAAAGTACAACATAATCCTAATTACTACATTACAACTACTAAAAACTAAATCTACTAGTGTTCAATAACCTAAATCAGCTTCCCACTTTCATTCCAAATACAATACAAAACATGATTATAATCCCAATCAAGATAAGAAAAAGCCTATCATACAATTGCAATTTTGACTTTGTGCAGGTCAACTCATGCACCAACTGATTCTTCTCCATTGTTAGAACATCAATGTCCTCTTGCATTTCATTCCTTTCCAACCCTCTTTTGACCTTTTGATGCTCATCAAACAACAACTCCCTATAATAGTCGCTAGGTAGATCATCATCAAAAAATTCATAGAACCCACACTTTTTACGCTTGTCCTGAAATTGCAACCACATTCATTAACATTAATAAGCAAAACAAAACACCCATCATTAACATTAATCGTTTCCCCATGATTATTATAACAAAATACACATAATTATCATAAAAAATTAAATCGGGGCTTACATATTTGGGACAAGAAATAAATCGTTTCCCAGGATTCTCCTTTGTCCATGCCGTTTTCACAGTCATAGCAAGTCCACATCGACAATGTGTTGTAACGTACTTATGTGTCACTCTTTTAGTTCCTGGTGCGTAATGAGCCATGGGGGAGTTGTGTTTCTGTCTTTGATTTGATTTCACAGTGTTTTGTGTGTGTGTTTGTGATTTGTGTGAGTGTGTGTGATTTGTGTTTGTGATTCGTGAGTGTTTTAATGATTTGTGTTTGTGAATTAAGGGTTTGTGATTATATTGGGGGGAAATAATAACGTTAGGGAAAAGGACAAAAGACTTGGACAGCGTGGATGCATACGTGGATGCCAACATGGCAAGAAAAAACGGAAAAGCCCTTAATCACCCCGTTAGTACATAAGTTAGCAAAAATTAGTAAGTTCAGACCCCAAGTTAGTAGGATTAATAGTACAATACACAACTTAGTAAAACGTGGCAAGTTGGATACATTTAGAAATCATTATCCCTTATAATTACGACTGCTCTGAGCTTCTACAGTACAAGGTTTTGAAGTGCAACAACTAAATTCTATCATGAAACACGTACTTCCACCTACGCTCCACGGAACTCTGGTAACAATTAACTTTTGATGGCGATATTATATACAACACTAAGTTTAGGATAGACATAAACAAAAATTTGACTGGCAGAGGAAAAAAATTATTTGCTTTATCATCAACCTTCTTGCCTTTATATCCATGTTTATACTTTTGGCATCAATTGAGTATCTAATGTGTAGGGATGCTAGCCTATATGATTAGTTGTTCTTATGTTGTTTACACCTGATTTATCGTATATTATCTTCCTTCATATGTTCTTTTTTCTAGTTATAGTACTCGTATTACATGTTTATCCCTTCAATACTTTTTTTCTTGGCCGCTAAAGTCTAAACCATTTTGTCCATCTTATTCCAGATTTTAATATGACCGACGTTCAGAAAGATCATGCCTCAGCCATAGAACAGTTGGTACCTGATCTCACTACTTTGAAGCATAAGATGCTTAATTGCATGAGTGGAGAACAGTTTTGGTTGATCTACTTTATCCTCTTGATTCCACGGTTGAATGAGGATGACTTTCGGCTTCTATCAACTCCAGAGGTAAAGACAAATTTTCTCATGGCAAATATATCATCATATTTACATACGCCTCCACGGCTCCACTGATAGTCATAACACTTCGCTTAAACCATGTGATTGTTTAGATATAACAGTATTCTGTTCTTGAAGTTAGTACTAATCTTAGCTTGGCTTAATTTCTGCCTTAGATCGATCAAGTGCGTGAGGTACTTCAACAATTGAGAAACCAGAAGAATACACATGATGAAAAGGGTAGTATGGTAAATAGCACTAAACAGAGTGAAGGTGATCAAACTGGTGATGCGCAAATAGGTTAAAAAACAAGAACCATGAGGATGATGTTTCTTTTAGTGATGTAGAGATTCAAAGTAGCAGGCTTTCTTCTGCAAGTGAAAATAGTGATTGGGTTCGTCTTAGTGCAAAAGCAAAAGCAAACCGCTCAACATACCGGGAAAGACATTCAGAGAGTGAAGAGTCAAGTGACTGGCATGCTGTCGAGGATACTGATCTTTAAAACTCTATATAGTTTCTACATTTTTTTTTTGTTTCTTATATCTTTTAGTCGTGTCTAATGTCTTCCCCTTCTTGGGGGACTTTACTCTTCCGTGGATTCTGATTTGGTCAAATAGTCGGCAGAGCTTGTAAATTCACGTTGTAAATGTTAGTCCACCTCTCCGGTATTATGACATCTAAATAATAGTTTGGTTTAGTAGGTTCATTTTTTTGGTATTTCGGCCCTTTTAGGTACTTGCTTTCAATGACGAATGAGCTAACATTGTTTGAAGAAAACTAGCTTCTTACATACCATTGTGCCCCGATATTGATAAATGATTCCTCATTCCAGTATGATGAAAATGTGTTAACTGCATCAAGTGCAAGTTATAAAGTAAATGTGTAACATGATGTCATATATCTTACCTAAATAAAGGCCATATACAAGTACAGTTTAGTTGCAAGCAAACAGTTTAATTTTTAAACAAGGAGCTATGTAATATTGTAATTTACACAACCATTCTCAGCCAAATGAAAAAATGTATTTAAAAACTCATTTTTTATTTATTAAATTAAAATATTTTTCACTATTATAAGCAAAGTTCCTAATGATTTCTACAAACCAGGGTGAGTCTCGGGGTGTCTCTAGAGTCTAGACACCTATGAATTTCCGCGACGTAGTGTTTAGTCTTGTTAAAAGAGGTATGTTGGTTTGAGGAGGTCAAGGATACTTTAGTTGGTCCAAATATCACAAGTTGCGCATGTAATGCCCTCAGTTCGTAAAGATATGTGTGGGTATTCGGTTAGATTCTTGCAATGGATGCATGTGGTTTTTAGTTAGTTTTCAAACACGCATTTGGAGATGTACAGTTAAACCACTTCGTGACGAGAGTAGTTATACGTAAAGTAAATTCTTGATAATTATAGATTTTTTTTAAACAAGCTAAAATATAGCGATACTCGACAAATGAGATAGTTTGTAAAAAAGTCAGAAAAACTTTAAGAACTAGATTGTTTTGCTAAACTGTCTAGCTTGATTGGTTTCTCATAGTTGTTTGATTCTATGTCTATAGTTTTTGATTGGCTGGTTGAACCAGAAACCGTTTTTGAAAACAAAGACTGATTGAACCATCGCTTAATCAGTTGAACCGTGAACCGATAACTCGAAAGGATCAATTAAAACACTGGTACTTTCACTTTCACTTGATGAAACTTCTTGAATATGCAAAAAGAAATGTATATAAGATTGTAAATCTATTAAATTAATATTATAGTATAAATATTTATTAAAGCAAACAAAATATTCTTTCTCTTACTCATTCTCCATCTCTTTTGTACTTTACCAACACACATACTTCTCTTTTGTGTCCCTTGACTGAAAAAATAAAGCACTTAGCACAAAATGGTCACACCATCCAATGCACCTATCCTCATCATGGTGGTGCTACTGGTTCTTCATGGCAGGCTCACCGCGGCTACATGGTGCGTTGCTAGAAGTGACGCATCACGTGAAGCTTTGCAAACAGCACTGGACTATGCCTGCAGTGCTGGTGCAGATTGTGCACCTTTGCAGCCCACAGGGTTGTGTTTTCTTCCTAATACTATACAAGCACATGCTTCTTACGCGTTTAATAGTTACTATATGCGTAAATCTATGGCTGCTGGATCTTGTGACTTTTCTGGGACTGCTACTATTGCGAAAACTGACCCGAGTTATGGATCTTGTGTTTATCCTCCTTCTCCAAGGTATGCACTTTTCGGCTTTCGCCATTGCTTTTGTGTTTTAGTCATATTTATGAGTTGATGTATATTATTTTTCTTTGTACAAGAATTCTGAACATGCATGGATCTTGGGAAATATATATAAATACTTAAAAATGTGAAAACTTATGGTTTTTATAAGAACTTCGTATGATATAATCAAGTGTAATAAAATACAATGCAAAAGATAGTGTTTGAAGTTGCTTTTGATGTAATAAAGCACTAGAAGCACTTACATTTTAAAAAATGGTCCGATAACAGATTTGAGTAAACAACTCTAAAACTGATACTTTAGACTTTTAGAGTTTAGATATGATTACTTAGACCCTCAAATGATTATCTAATAATGTACCCAAATTATTTGAGTAATTTGGCAGATCTCGAAGTTTGTAGAAATTTTATAAGTGTTTTACAATCTAGCTATTGATTGTGGTGTTTTCAGTTTTGGTTTGTTTTGTGTTCTCTGTCTTATGACCATATAATTGCAGCACTGCAGGAGGGACAACACCAATCACAAATCCGGTTCCAGGCACTGTTTCATCGCCACCAGTTGGAGGAGGGTTTACGCCACTTGGTAACGGCAATGTACCCACATTAGACACCCCGCCATTTTCTAAAGCTACACACGCTTCAAGAGTCTTACATTTCAATACCATATTCATAGTATTCTTGTTCATCTTTCACGTGATAAAGATTTTGTCTTCATGAATAGCTTATATTTAGATATTAGATGATTAATTAGTACAATTTGTTAACACCATTTAGTTTTTTGACTTGAATTTATCATTATATAGCATAGCATAACTTTAATATATATCAAAATCAAAGAAATTTGTCATTAAATTATTAAACGATAATTTAATGACAAAATTCAAATACATTACAACTGACAACAAATCATGGGCGGAAATCGCCCTGTAGCGACCGCATATGCTATACAAATATGTTGAATAACCCTAACGTGCAAGTGTGTAACGTTTGTAATGGTATGACCAACTTCATTTCACTGATCTCCATAGCTTAACAGGGCATCTTTCAGGTTCCCGAACAATATATATTTGATCACCGACTTCATTATACATATCCTGATTCCGATGCCATGTCCATAATGCATGTGTCTCGTTCTTTACCTCAAATATCCCATGCCCGAAGCTACTTTCTCTATATGCACTGTATTCAGGCTGCCGATCCCAGCAGAAGTTCCCTTTTGCGGGGCCTGATGTGAAATTATATGCGCAGAAACCACCCATGAATGAGTCTGGTGTGGTTGATGGTTCTGGGCAGTTGCCAGGTTCGTCAGCATGTTCAACTGCCATTTTTTCTCGGTTTCCACCGTCACCTATTGTTATGTGCACCGGACCGCATGGATCTAATGTGTAGTTATATACTCTATTTGATCTCTCGTAAGCATGAACCTGAAGGTTTTTCGGAGTAAATAGTCAAAACACTTGCACCCTTTGCAAATTACTTTCAGTTTTGTATCATAAAAGGTATACGCGGAAAGACAGGTGAGTTCGGTAGAAGGTCAAAACGGGTTCAGGGGAAAAAACTCATACCCATTTTTATAAATTTTAGCTATTCAATTACAGGTTGAGAAATAAAAGGTACAGTAATATATATCAAACTTGTTTGACTAATTGGGTCCAGTTGACCCATTGACCTTTTGGTTATTTTTTTATTTGACCCGTTCAAGACTGAAAGCAACCCAAATCAACCCATGAGTCGAAATTACCACCCAGAGAAAACGATTAGAAACACTTACATGACCATTGAAAATTATGTCGACACCAGCATTGTACAATAGTTCTTCCATAGCGACCCTCATGCATTCGACTTCTTTGTAATGGGATACATATGTGTTATACCATGGAGGATGCCAAACTCCGACAAGCCATGGTGTCACTTCCCGGTCGACTTTCTCTAAATCCCTCTGCAACCACTTGTACTGATCCGCTGTATGAAACAATCACACAAACGTGTCACAACCCCATAACTAAACGTAATAACCAAAAGCTTACAAGTGTAAATAAGAATGATTTTTACATGATTTATCATAAGCAGCGTAGCCACCGAGCATTAGGAAATGTATGCCTCCTGCATTGAAAGAATAGTACATTGTGGATTTTGAACCACTTTCTTCAGATGGAAACGCGAATCGTGCACTGTAAGCTGCAAATGTCGTGCTTTCAACTTGTTCTTCGATTTCGTGGTTACCTTCTATTGCCATTATTGGTATTTTAGATGTTAATCTCTGCATATACCTGAAATTTTTTGCTCAATACTGTTAATCAATATGTTCAAGACCAAAAATCTACGACTTAGGAGGTGTTTTGATGTGTATTTTGAAAGTAATGAAAGTAGAAACAAGTGGAGGCGTTTGTGAAATGAAAGTGAGAGTCGTTCAGACCAAGTTAAAAGGAGTAAATAGGCAACTTTAAATAATTAGTTTTTCTGTAATTGCAGGTTGAAGTCACAATAATCAGAAAATAAATTTTAAACCGCAACCCAAACACCCCTTCGCAGAATCACGATTTGACAAAGATTCAAACTTTTACCTTCCCCAATAATCCCAACGCGGTTGATAGGTCTCATGAATAGGAGTATTATCAAACGAACAAGAATAACAATCTGAACCAGTTCCATTTGTCAGATACAAGTTAGCATAAGTTGCATCTCCGATAAGTAGCACAAGATCAGGTTGGTTCTTGATCAAGTGACTCACCGTTGATGTAGTATTATGAGTAAGACCAAGATCACCTACAAGTCCTATTTTCGGGTAACTTTTAGGACCAGAAATAGGCATAGTCTTGAATGTAAAAACATCACTCATCGCTTTAATCGAAGGATCACCACATCGATAATAATAAATAGTATCAGGTGACAATCCTGCAAGATTCAAACTTCAAAATTTAGGATATCGTGAAGGACTTTATATGGACAACATTAAATTTTTAAGTTATTTTTCTGAATCTAACCTTTAAGCTGAACATGGTGGATAATACCAGAAGTGTAGTTTTGAAGGCCCTTATATGGATATAGCTGACTGTAAATTAAAGAGTAACCTTCCGCTTGTTGTGTTTGAGTCTTTAAAGATTTAACTTTGGAATATTCTACAACGCTAGCTACACTCTTGGGATCTAATGGTTTTATGTTGTCCCCAATTTGAAATTTACCTGCATTTGCACATGTTATTTGATCATTTCTTACAACAATATGATACAGAAACCAAAAATATGATACAGAAACATAATGCCAAACACCCACAATTAACATAGTAATAAAGATTAATAAATTCATAATTTTAATCATTTACAAGCATATAACCAAGTAAAGGGAGTGTTTGTTTAGCTTATTGTCGGGCTTTTAAGCTTATTTTGTTTGGCATATTCTTCATGAAGCCCAATTTTTCAGCTTTTGTCTGACTTACAAGTTACAAGCATACTAGGACTTAAAACTATAAAAAAAGCCAAAAAAAAAAAAAAAAAAAAAAATGGGCTTCTAAGAAATAAGCCTACATTTTTTTATCACTTCCAAGCATGTAAATCTTAAGTACTTATCAGCAAGATTGTATTTTTCCTAAAACGAAATAAGCACTTCTAAAGTGTTTGAATTGCCAAGTGCTTATCGGCTTATTTGCTTATAAGCTAAAAAAAAAAAAAAAGCAATCTCAAACACACACTAACTAATAAACGAACAAACATTCATCATTATAACAAAAACCCAAATTACAATTCGATTTTTTTGATTAAAAAAAAAGTCAAAATTTTGTACCTGAAAGGCTGAAATCCAACTAACCCAAACAGAATCATGTATCTTAAGTACTTATCACCTTAGTTGTGGTTTCTTAAAAGAAGTATGCACTCTTAAAGTATTTGGATTGCTTATCGCCATATCGGCCTATTTGCTTATTCGCTAAAAAGAAGTTATCCATTGTCCCAAACACCCTCTAACTAAACAAATTACCAAATTTTCATCATTATAATCCAGAACCCAAATCACAATTCATTAACATAGTAATAAAGATTAACAAAATTCATGAATTTAATCACTTACAAGCATGTGTTTTAGCTTATTTCAGGCTTATGACCTTATTTGATTAGCTTATTTTTCAGAAGGCCCACTTATTATAACTCAAAACTAGAAAATTAGCCGAAAAACAAGCTTTTAAAGAAATAAGCTAAGGGGTGTTTGTTTAAGCTTATTTTTTCGCTTACGAGCTTATCTAATTTCAGCCAAAATTTTCCGGCTTATTTTGAAACTTATCAGCTAAACCAATTACTCCTAAAGTAACAAACCTTCATCATTATAATCAAAACCCAAATCACATTCATACCAACTTACATAAAATTTATAAAAGAAAAAAGTCAAAAACTTTATTATACCTGTAATCCAACTAACCCAAACAGACTCATATATTTGGATTGCTTATTGGCCTATTTGCTTATGAGCTAAAAATAAGCAATCCCATTGCCCCAAACACCCTCTAACTACATACATCAACAACTTTCATCGTTATAACCAAAACCCAAATCACATTAAGTACTTACATGCTTAATTGCGTTTTTTTTAAAAGAATAAGCACTTTTAAAGTGTTTGGGTTCCCTAAGTGCTTATTGGCTCATTTGCTTTAAATCTATAATTAAGCAATCCCATTGTCCAAAACACCCTTTAACTAAACAAATCAACAAACTTTCATTATTATAATCAAGAACCCAAATCACAATTCATCAACATAGTAATAAAGATTAACAAAAATTCATGATTTTAATCACTTATAAGCATATGTTTTAGCTTATTTCGCGCTTATGACCTTATAATCAGAAGGCCCACTTATTATGACTAAAAACTATAAACTTAGCCAAAAAAACAGCCTTTTTTAGAAATAAGCTAAGGGGGTGTTTGTTTAAGCTTAATATATGTCCATAAGCCATAATTTTTTGGCTTATTTTGAAACTTATAAGCATATGTTTTACCTTATTTCGGGCTTATGACCTTATTTGGTTACCTTGTTTTCACAAGGCCCACTTATTATGACAAAGAACTAGAAAAATAGCCAAAAAAAACAGCCTTTTTAAGAAATAAGCTAAGGGGGTGTTTGTTTAAGCTTAATTCATCAGCTAAACCTTCATCATTATAATCAAAAGCCAAAACCCAAATCACATTTATAACAACTTATATAAAATTTATAAAAAAAAGTTCAAAACTTGATTATACCTGTAACCCAACTAACCCAAACAGACTCATAACCACTCGAAAGCGATACCATAATCTGCTCAGGTTCAAACCCTTTAACATTCCTTTTGACACGTGGATCATCCTCAGTCAAATCCACAGCATGCCCACGAAAGCTTTCATCTAAAGGCACAGTTACAGGCGTAAATGGCCCATCAAGTGTTGTCACTATATCTCCGTCACCTTTAGCTTTCATTCCAAGAAAATTTAAACCCAGAAATATTATTGCAATATAAAAATACCCTTTTGAGGTTATGGTGTAAAGATTGTTCTTGAGTAACATTTTAGGAATCTTGATTGGTNATCATTATAATCAAAAGCCAAAACCCAAATCACATTTATAACAACTTATATAAAATTTATAAAAAAAAGTTCAAAACTTGATTATACCTGTAACCCAACTAACCCAAACAGACTCATAACCACTCGAAAGCGATACCATAATCTGCTCAGGTTCAAACCCTTTAACATTCCTTTTGACACGTGGATCATCCTCAGTCAAATCCACAGCATGCCCACGAAAGCTTTCATCTAAAGGCACAGTTACAGGCGTAAATGGCCCATCAAGTGTTGTCACTATATCTCCGTCACCTTTAGCTTTCATTCCAAGAAAATTTAAACCCAGAAATATTATTGCAATATAAAAATACCCTTTTGAGGTTATGGTGTAAAGATTGTTCTTGAGTAACATTTTAGGAATCTTGATTGGTGTAGTGTTGTAATATGTTTTTTTTTATATATAAGGTTAATTAACTTATTATTATGGGGTGATGGGATATGCTGAGGAATAAAAATGGAATCTTTTGGGAAAAAGACAGATTCTTTGATTAGGGTGCAATATTTTTAAAAAGATTTTTAGAGGGAATGATGGTGGGTGGTGGTGGTGGTCATCGGTGGTGTTTTGAAGTTATCTTGTTTGAGTTGTGATTGGTGCATCAACAATGAAAACTTGCGTACTGATCTAATGTGTTTTAATAGGGGTTCTTTAGTTTGTTGTTACTTTGTTTGGTAGCAAACATAGAGTAAGGATCAAATGAGAAATATAATTAAGATGAGAAGAATGAGAAGAAACCACAACCACAAATATTAGATGCACTCACAAAAATAGATGCATCTCCCTATTATATCTCTTTCCTTGTTAAAAATATATGGCCACAATTGTTTCTCACTCTTCTCATTTAAATAATTCTTCTCACTAGATCCATACTCGCAAACATATAGGAGAGTTTTGAACAACTAGCAAGTAATGTTTCTACTTTTTTCTAAACTTTTTATGAATGTTTCAAATCAAAATGTTATTTACGGTAATATTTACGAGTAAGTAACGACTATGTTTACACTTATTAGAGCATGAGTAGTGGTAACGTGGAGATCCACGTTAAGGGCATTTTAACGCACGTTAAAGTGCGTTAGCCGATATATGCGTTGGCGTTAAGGACGCGTTAACGTGGCTCGTTAAGCCCTTAACGTTGCGTTAACCGGACTAAAAAAAAAAAAAAAAAAAAAAAAATTGACACTTTTAGCCCCTCTATAGTTTTTTGTATTTTGGTTACAAGGAATTGTTTATTACAAAACATCCCCTTGTAGTTTTTAAACGATACTGATTTATTCAAATACACACGATACGGAAAATACAAATACAAACGATACGAGAAACAAATACAAACGATACGGAAAACAAATACGAACGATACGATTTATATAGATTTGTAATTGTCGATGAGATCTGACTTCTCCTCCCACACTTGCAACACTTGTTCCATAACCATTTTCAAAGCGACCGGAAGTTGCAGATCCATTTCATTATTTCTTAATAGAGTTTCTAGACCGATCCTGATAATTGGATGGTCTTGAGGCAGCTCACGTAACCTTTCGACCTCAGGAGCACGATTATGCATCTGCATTATAAAACGACTTATCTCACCGAGCAAATCGTTAACCAACTTGAGTTCCTTCTCTTGTTCGTTGCGTAATCGGGAAAGAATAGATTTTTGCACCTCAGCTAGTTCGTTTGCCATTTTATGTGTGTGTTAACAGTATTGATATTTGTGTGAGAAAATATAGTTTTGTTAAACTGATATTTATAGGGGGGGAGGGGGAAAGACGTTAAGCAAAATAGCCGTTGGAAAAGTAGCCGTTAAGCCTTTTATTCAATTTCAAATTTAAAGCAACATTACACCAAGTTACAACGATACATGAAACAAATAAACACGATACGGAAAATAGAAAGACATGATACGAAAATACTTAACATAAAACACCATTACTCATCGTCCCTGTCCCATGCCCAAGTGTTTCTCAGAATGACCACACATGTTGATATTTTGTCCCTCCTCCATGGCGTTCAGGATAAATTTGGTTTGCATTGCTGAGACGACAAGGGTCTTCACTTGTACGCAACAACTCTTTGTAAATAGCATTATACCTACGACATTCAAGGTTGATTCTATTCCATTGAGCCGTAATACTATTTTTATTACGGTGCTCACCATTAGTCTGATCGTTGAACCTTTTTGTAACGACATTCCAAAAAGGTTCATTCACAAGGTCTCTAGATTCGTGAAGTCCAAGCCATATGTTAGCTAGCAAGGTTTCTTCTTTCATGGACCAGCGATTATTCATTGTGAAATGATTTAGAAGTGAAGTGTATGTTTTAGAAAGTGAAGTGTATGCAAAATTGTATGATAATGTATGTTTTATATAGGGGTGTATAAATGTTTAAAATTCAAATATATGGGCGGGATTGTTTTGAACATTTAAAATTCAAAAGTTGGTGGGCGGGATTTTTTTGAATTTCAAGTTCAAATCAATGGGCGGGATTTATGAGCTTATTTAACACCCATTCACAGCTCATTATTGCTCACACAATTCACACATAATTCTCACACAAATCATACATAATTCACAAACAATTCTCTCAAACAATGTCTCGCAAAGACTTCTCCCAACAATTCCCAACTCATCGTGACTTCTCCCAACAATTCCCAACTCACCGTGACTTCTTCCAGCAATTCTCAAGTCACCATGACTTTTTCCAGCAATTCCCAAGCTCCAGCAGCATTCCGAATGCACCGATGAACACTCCACCGGAAAACATCTTTCCGGTATTCACACCGGATAATGAACCGGTTCATCAACCACCGGTTGTCCAACAACAACCCGATCAACTCATTTGGAGAGGGTTGACTGATGAAGAACTGTTTTAGCAAAATATGCAAGAATTGTTACGTGTGGAAGCAGAGGAAGAAAGTGAGGCAAGAGCTCATGAGGAGCGAGCAAAAGCTAAACAGGATCGGAGAAACCGTCGAGCAAAATGGCGATGGGCAATGGGAATAGACCGTGTGCCATCGAGTGAGGACGATTCGAGTGCCTCCTATTCGAGTCACGAGGGCTATGTGTCGGATGATTCATTTTATTGATTCGTAGTTTTATATTTAATTATCGTAGTTTTATGTTTAATTATCGTAGTTTATGTTTCATGTTTGCTGTAGTTTGTTGTAGTTTGTTTAATGTATGTTTAAATTTTAAGTATTAATATAAGTTGTGTTTTATTAGTTATTAAATGAAATATTAGTTTTAGTTGAGGGTTGAATTTGAAAATAGTTGAGTTAAAGCTGAGTTAAAGCTAAGTTATTGTTGTGGGTGTTTTTTTGTGAGTTAAGGTTAATGTGTTAAAGCTGACGTGGCGCTGACGTGACACTGAGTTAAGTTATAACTCGTGTTACCACTACCCATGCTCTTAGTTATAATTACAAAACTATGTTATTAAATACTTTATTAAAATAAATAACTATTGTTTCTTGTTATTGTTTATTGATACTGCTTTTTGCTACAATTATTTTCGTCAAACGTACCTTAAGTTATGTGACATTTTAATTTGTTTTATATTTTAAAGCACTTTGATATTTAGTTAATATTGTAATAAATGTCATGTTAACATCATATAATAGAAATATATGTTAATTTGAACAAAAAATGAAGGTTATAAATATGAACATTTATATTATTATCATTTGTTACATTTTTTTTAATACAGTCATCGTTGTTTTCAGTTACATTTTAATACAAAGATGATTATTTGTATGTGATTCATCCATTTGTTAATGAAAATCGGATCGGACCGGACTAAAAACCGATTTTGTCTAAACCTCGGATTGAAATATTCTAGTTCGGTCTGATCCGGTCCAACAAAGCAAATGGCCAGTTGTGTGTAAGACCGAACTGGATTTGACCGGATTGAATACCGAATATGACAAAAATGATAGACTGAGGATCGAAACTAAATACATGATCCAGTCCATCATTTCGGTACGACTCGGTTCGCTTCAATTTGTAGGTATTATGCTTAGCGCTAATATTCTACATAGTCACGGATGATGGCTATTTGTTGAATTTCACATGGGTTATGGGCAGGGATGGCAACGGGTCGGGTTTGGGTCGGGTTTTAGTGAACCCGTACCCGTACCCGTTTATGAAATCCATACCCAAACCCGCCCCAAAACCCGATGGGTACCCGTTTATAAAATCTATCGGTTTTTCGGGTTATCCCCGCGGGTTTCGGTTATCCCAATTGAATATTATATGGACAAAATAGCGGTATTAATATTAATTCACACTAAAATCCACCGAAAAAACAAAAGAAAACACCATAATATATTCATTTTTTTTTAAAGTTAAAGAAAATGAATATCGTATCAAACGATTTAAGCCATTTGGATAATTCATGTACAGAATAAAATATGTTATATAATAGAGATACGTATATAAAAAAATATAATGGAAGAAATTATATATAATGTATATATTCCAGTTAATTATAATATCAATAAAGCGGATATAGATTCGGGTAAGCGGATACGGGTACGGGTACGGGTAATCGGGCGGGTATTACCCGAACCCGTACCGAACCCGTACCCGGCTAAAAAATTATATCAATACCCAAACCCGCATTCAAACCGCCCAACCCGCCTCCGAACTCGACCCAACCGGTTCGGGTTTCGGTTTTCCCGTCGGTTTCGGGTGCTTTTGCCATCCTGAGTTATGGGTGTTAAATTAAAATTGGATAATGTTATGTTTTGTTAGAGCATTCGCAAACGTAACCCAAGTTATATAATAACGCAGTGCCACGTCAGCTTTAACACAATAACTTAACACAATAACTCAACACCCGCAACAATAACTCAACAATAACTCACAATAACTCAACCATAACTCAACAACAATTTACAAAAACACTCCTTCATTTAGGGGAGAAAGTGAAACTTTTTTTTTTTTTTTTTTTTTTTAAATCGCCTTAACGCAACGTTAAGGGAATAACTCACCGCGTTAACGCGGCAATAACTCAAGAGGGTGCAATGGTTAACGTGAGAATAACGTGAGTTATTCCCCTATAACTTGGTAACTCACGTTACCATTACGCATGCTCTTAGCGTGACATGGAAATAACGAAAAGCTATAAAGAAAACTTTAAGAAAGAGAGGAGATCAAAGAAAACGGTTTATTGTTATTTTATTTCTGTGTTGCAAGTCTTTATCGTTTGAGAAAAAAAAAGATGGAATACGTAACTTTGACATAAATTTTAAATAATGTTGTTTAAGTTTTAACATAAATCATAATGTATTTAAATTTTAATTATTTGTATCGCAACTTTGTTTATTGTAATTTGTATCTAACTAGATAACTTTATGTAAGCTTTGACATAAATTTTAAATAATAACATAAATCATAATGTATTTAAATTTTAATTATTTGTACTTAAAACGTGGTTGTGAAATATGATAAAATCCATAATATTATCTAAAAATTTTTATGCTTATGCATGTATGTGCACACACAGTTTTTACAAAAAGAAATTTATTATTGATTAATATGTTGTATATATATTTGTTGGATGAATGCTTTGCCTTTTCTTTAATTGACATGACGTAGAGATTGATATTATTTAAATATCATGTTTTAGTCATAAATGCATATTTAATAGCACCCAATGTCTTTTAAAAATAAATTTTCCGAATATCTTTATGGCAAATGATATGTACACGGAATATTTTACTTCGCACACAGAGGTTTAGAGTGTTACGACGATTTTGCCCTCATCATTTTTTTTTCACCCTTGTCTTTCTTCCACTTTTATAGAGGTGCTGTTATTAGAGTACGAGTTTAACAACGAAGAGATAATAGACGAAAATGAAGATCAGCAGTAAAAAAATAGTTTAATAATTTTCATATTATATTTCTGAATTTAATGAAATCTCATCGTAAATAATTTTTTTTAACAAAACCCAGTTGTGGGGATGATGATACCCAGTGGCGGACCCAGGATTATCCAAGGCGGGGGGCAAAAAAAATGTTTTGATAAAATTCGTGATGCACTTTAATAAAATGGTCATATATATATATTTTTTATACTAAAAACTATACTAAAAACTAAGGTTTTTACATTTTTGGCTTCAAGGTGGGGGGCAATTTGATTTTTTGGAGGGGTGCACTTTAATAAAATGGTCCAAAAAAATTTTTTACATTAAAATCTGAACTTTTTCGGCGAGTCGTGGAGGGCACCGCCCCCCCAAACTCTATGCCTAGGTCCGCCCCTGATGATACCTTCTTGACAGAAAATAGTTTAATAATTTTCATATTATCTTCCCATAACTATCAATCATAGAAAAAACCGGTATTAACATTTTCGTATTTTAGTACAAATAGGCTATGTATGGCGACACGTAGCAGTAAGCAGTAGCAATAAGCAGTAAGCTGTAGCAGTAAGCAGTAGCGGTAAGCAATAGTTGCTTGTTTAAAAACATGTTTGGTAACGTAGCTGTAGTTGTAATTATAAAATGTAAAATTACGAAAAAGGGCATTTACTTATGAATGAATGTTATTTTTTAGGGTAAATTTGTAATATTAAAAGTAAAATGCTAGCAGTATATTGGAAAGCTTCTTAAGGAAGCATTAAGATTGGAAGCTGTTGAGGTGTTTATAAACGCTAGCAGCAGTGTTGCCAAACAAGCATTAAGACTGTAACGCTTGCCGCTTGTCGCTTAACGCTCTTAAACGCTTCCAAAAGGGTGTTGCCAAACATGACCATATAAGACATGGTTGCTCATCTTATCAAACAAAATCTATCAAAAAATGGTCTTTTTCTGGTGGTATTCTCAACGCTACATAAAATATCAACTACTACCATTTATGTTATGTACATAACAATTAAATTGTGAATTGTTAACTCATAAAGTAATACTCTGTAACAATCACTTTCATGATACACATTCTGGTTGCCGGCGTGACATTTCAATCCAACACGCGATACAGTTTTGATCCATCTCATTAGACACCATTTTAGAATTGAGCGACGACAGTGAATCGTTATTATGCCGCCAGCGGGGGAATTGCTGATTCGCCAATAGTAAATATCAACATGTGAGGTAACTGAAAAGGCTAAAAAGTTGTTGCAACTTGTAAGGGTGTAAAGTCATTTACCATAAAATTTCTGTGTAGATAGTAAAATGCTCAGTGTACATGTCATTTACCTATCTTTATTTAAACTAGGAAAATGATTTACGCGTGTCGTTGCTATATGTAAAATATTGTGTATTTACTTTTACCTCACAATAACTTGTGAGACCATGCCTTCATTTTAATATTTATATTCACGTTTATAATAATTTTTTGTGTATTAATTAAACTTTTGTATGCAGATAGATTATATACTTATAAAGATGAAATGAGTTGTTATTGAACGTATATAAAAAAAACAAAAGAACATTCTCAATAATCTTACTTAATTTTATAAAGATGAATAACATGAGTCGTTCGTATATATTCTAATGTTTTCATTTACATATCAGAGTAGCTTACTCTTTAATTTTAAGATTTTAATTTGGATTTCTTGATACCTATTTTAAAACAACATAAGTCTGAGGGTATAAATTACAGGAGTTATATATTAAATTTATAAAATTATAAAAAAATATGAAACTAGTAACTTTACTTAAGTCCGTGTAAGTTATTTAAAATTTAATAACTAAATATTTATTAATTACATCTATTTTTTTTTTTTATAAAATCGTGACATGTGTGTTTTATACATATTTGTGCTGTATGAAATTTAGATGATAAATTGTTTTAATTTGACTTCCATTGCTAATGAGTTAACTCCATTTTTCTGTGATATATAAGTGGAACTATTTTATTAATCCAATTAAAATATCTTAAAAAGATTTGATTTCACGTTCTTGCATCATATCAAATCATTTACGTTACTCTTGACGTATTATTAAAAGGTATATAATTCCTATGTTCACTTTAAGAACACGTATCTTATCGACTTATCTTTATAGCAATCCTTAGCAGTTGCTTGGACACCTATATGACCATAGATGAAGCAATAGTTATATCAATCGTAGATTTCAATCTATTATACTAAAGCACTCAATAATTTTAAATTTGATGATGCAAAACCTTATCTGTATATACGCATCTCCAAAAGTTTGATGATAAACTAAGTGGAAAATTTTACATGCCTAACGGTAACAAAGACATAGTATTAGTATAACGGTAAAAATCACTTATGTTTTAATATTATCCCATTATCCTAAAAGTAATCAAAGAGTTATTTTAGTTTAAGTTATCGAACATATCTAATTTATTTAAACTTTAATAGATAACATTGATCCATGGATAATACAATGAACCAAGTAAACAAAATATACAACACAAAATTGAAGGACCAAACTCATTTCAGAAAAATCGAGATTCTTGACCAAAAATGCACTACAAAGCAAAAGTAATCCACGGACCACGGAGTTCCCGTAAACTTCCAGACTCATACCAATCTACTAGCTAAGCCTAAAACGGCATCCAATGCACATTTGTTACGTGATTAATTGTTGGACAGTTTAATAAGCATGATGCATATTTTTATATTTGTGCTTTTATAAAAGAAGACATTTTCTAACTTGTGTCATAGTGGCATAAGTTTTTAATCATTCAACAAACTAAAATCACCATATTTACATGTTTGATGATATTAATAGTTTCCTAAATTTGTGATGTTTACCAAACTTATCTCTATTTTATATGTAAATAAATTATTTGTGGAAGCAAATGTGTTTATATAATACTTTAAAATTGTATAAGCATGGCACAAGTTAGAAAAACCCATAAAAAAAATGTGAATTTGACAATATTCGTAGCTTGTAGATACCTTTATAACGCTTAAATGCAATATTTGTACGATAGATAGAGATTCGTTACAAAGCCATGCTACTGATTGGATGTCGGATGATACCCGCCAAGCGAATAAAAACATGCGACCTTTCTAAAAATATTCAACGTTCAAAACCTTCTAAATAAAAAATCAAAATTTTGTCATCTTTGAAAAATTGAGGTTTAATGGACTCGGTAATTTTCTGAAATGTTTTGATCGCTTGTATTTCCTTTAGTAGACAAAAGAGTATATATACAACATATCTTCACGAGTGATAGTATGCTAAGTTCAAAAGTCGAAGCTAGAGCTTTATCATAGACATGTTTAATAAATTGGAGCTAGAGTAGAAGCTTGTAGGCGTAAAATGACATTAGAACCCAAAACTAACAAATACACAAAGGGAAATGATTTGCACACTCACTCTTTTGATTGGGACACTCTTTTGTATGCATTACATACTTGTACAGTATTTACTGTGTGCTTTAACTGATTGTACAATTGAGTGTCCCAATCAAAAGTGTGAGTGTGCCAATCACCTCTCATACACAAAATTAGAGATAAATGTAACACCAAAAACTCAAACATGCATCTATCAAAAGCCACTCTTAGGTAGTTTAATATCTTTTTAAAACTCTTATAAAATTATGCACTGAATAAAACTTACACAATAAACTAGCTTATTTTAAAATCTCAAGCTCGCAAAAATCTTACAAGCTCTCAAGTTTTGTTTTGTTTTGTTGATATTAAATGCAATACAGGTATAATAGACAAAATTCGTTACGAAGTCCTGCTAGGAATTGGATGGTATGGCACCCTGAAGCGGATAGTATCGGGTGACCTCCTATAAATAGTCATAGTTCAAAAACCTTACTAAAATATGTCAAAAATTGGTTATTTGAATAAAAATTGGTTTCTTTTGTATCCAAAAGTCTTCTAAAATTTGTTATTTGAATAATGATCTGATCGAGTTCATATTTGAGTTCCAAGTTAAACTTGTTACGTATCCTATATTCTTTGCATATGCTTCTTAAGATTACACATGTCGGGTATTCACATATTCAATATTACTTGAAGTGGGCCTTTCTAAAAGCCCTTCAAATCAAACTTTGAATGAGCCCACATTTTCTTTATGTTGATAACTTTTGGGCCAAACAAATCATAACATCCCTTTTTGTCCGTATTGAGCACCAAGAATTCTATTTATTTGCTCTTTGGCGTACATATTTCTCTCTCTTATAAAGTTATAAGCATACAAAAGGGTCAATTCCCAAAAGAGAAATGATACATGTACCTAAAAATAGACCTAATTGTAGACCTAAAAACACGTGGCATCATCCTGATGGCTGCAGACAGGGACCCACTTATTTTACAACCCATCAGGATCATGCCACATGTGTTTAGGTCCACTTTTAGGCCTAGTTTTAGGTCTATGTATCATTTCTCTTCCCAAAATAAGCCAAAAATTTTTTCAATTTCTCAAAATAAGCCAAAACGAAACTGTTTTCCCAATTTAGTCAAGTGCGATCGTGCGATCGTGCTAACTCCCTCGTTGCTTGACAAGTGTGGGGGACAAAAGTACATGCCAATCATTTGCAGGCCCACATTCGATCGTGCGATATTTGAATGTGCTAATGTGCGAAATTCTCCCCATTGCACGTGTCCAAATGTGAAGTTGGAATATTCTTTGGGGAAAATTTCGCACATTAGCACATTCAAATATCGCACGATCGAATGTGGGCCTGCAAATGATTGGCATGTACTTTTGTCTGGGACACTTGTCAAGCCCTTATAAAATTCGCACGATCGCACGATCGCACTTGACTAAATTGGAAAAACAGATTCGTTTTGGCTTATTTTGGGAAATTGGAAATTTTTTTGGCTTATTTTGGGAATTGACCCCATACAAAATCTTGGCATCCATGTGGTTTTGTTCCTGCTCACTGGAATATAAATGCTTACTTTTCTTGTCACAAAAATCACATACATTTGAATTTACTTATTGTTCAACAATTGAAAATGTGTAGTTACCTTTTAGCAGCTCATGAAGGTAGTACAAATTATTTCAAACACAACTGACATTTCAAAAGAAAACATCATAATTATTTGGGCTAAAATGCACATCAACATCTATTATTACAAAGACACATGACACACACATAAGTTGACACGGGCTTAATAAATTATTCGACTGCCCTGCTTACGAAAAATGCTTGGTCCGTAAGTAGACCAGACTATCTCAACGAGTAGAGGAAACTGCAGCAAGGCATACAAACCCACAGGAATGCTTGTCATCATAACGACCGGAGCTGCAATCCATGTCACTTTATCATGAAGTAAAAGTACAAGAGTTGCACCAAACGCTATCATAGTACCCGCTATTGACAAGAATAAGGACGCAAGTCCAATCGTTAATCTCTTTGGCAAGGCGTGAAGGAAGTCAATTTCTGCATAGCGTGAAGTAAGTATTCCTAAAAACATCAACAATGAAGTAGATGATGAAAATAATGCAATGGCGTCTGTTATCATAAAAAGCATAAATGCTCTTTCATTTAGGAATACAGGTTTCCCATCATCTTCATTTCCACCGGGGACCGTGATCGCAGCTGCGAATGTAATTGTGACTATGAGTGCTGCTACAACGGTACATGAAGTTGCTGTGTCTTTCATCCACTGTTGGCCCTCTTTAAGTAAGGCTTCATGTTCATGCGTGAAAACCATCCAAGGGGTTTTTCCATCTTTGTTTAAAGCTTTTACATGCTCGGGCTCGACAAAAGTCTCAACTTCCTGCATATGAATGTGTGTTATTTAGTAAGAGGAAAAGCAAAGTGCACTACTCACTACATACAATATAAAACATAAATGGTCAGGCTTTTATTGCCCTTTAAAACTCTTTTAAGGGACAACGACGGTTGTCACCCATGTGTAAATGGTATTAGTATAATCACCTTGTACCATTGAAGTTCATTCTGCAACTTCAAAGCTGCACCAGTTATAGTATTTAGTCGATGAGATGGGGCCAACTTTGCAACAATATGTAAAGCATTCTCTTTTTCTTCTCCATGATGCTCATTTGCAACAATATGTAAAGCATTCTCTTTTTCTTGTCCATGATGCTCACTTGCAACAATATGTAAAGCATTCTCTTTTCCTTCTCCATGAAGCTCACTTGCTGCAAACGCTTTGTGTCCAGACATTTGGTACACAAGATTGTATACTTGTACTTGACGCTCTTTGATTGCCAAATGGAACAAGTTATACCCGTCGAATTCATACCAGATTAAGCCTGGGTAGGCTAATATGCACTCCTCGATGAGCTCAACATTCCCATATTTTACTGCTGTAGCTATTGCAGGCTCAAAATATTTCTTAGCATCTTTCGGATTCTTCTCTATCTTTTCGCATATTTCTAAAACAATCTTTTGGCTCGGTAGCTTTTTTCTTTTGATTTCTTGGATTTGCTGGAGTTACAATAATACATATTACATGATCAAGAATTAAGATAAACTATAGGATAGTACCCGCGCTATGCAACAGCAGTATACAATAATATGATAATAAATGCTTCAACTTACCCATTTGACGTACGCAAAAGGTAGGAGTAACACGCTGTTGAATGATCTGGTCAATACACAAGCTAATCAGTTTATGGAAATTCAAGCATAATTAAATTGAAAACTATATAGTCATCGGGTATTTGGGATTACTCATTTTAACTGCTTTTTGTATATTGCTTAATTTATGGAAATAAACAAATTATCACCCCCTTTTTACCTGATGATATGTGTAAGTCGTCTCAGGCCTATCAGAATTTTTCTTCCAACAATAGGCATCCCTTGCATCAATAAGTTAAAGAAACACAATGAAATAATGTGGTTACCAAACAAGCACAACAATATGACTAGCACTTTTTCAAAAAATATCTTTAATTTATTATTGTTTTGCTTGTGCTTTACATATTTGTGCATTGAATCATCATAATTATCAAGGGCGGATCTAGCTTGAGCACACGGTATGCACGTACATACCTTAATCTAAGTTACCATTGTTCAAAACAAAAGAAAAAGGAGTAGAAGAACTGAAGAAGACCCACTGTAGTTTTGTAGTTTTTGCGTCAGTTGAAGAAGAAGAAGGAGAGAATGATAATGTAAAAGACTAAAAGGAAATAAAGTAGGTCAAATAGTCTAATGGATTTTATGTTCTGATTGAATTGTTTGAAGATTGGACATTGATCCAATTGCTTTTCTCTAGCACAAATAGTTTAATACTTGTTACGTATTTATTTGTCATATATTAATTGTGAGTTTGTGACTTGTTGAGAAAAAGGACTCATCCGATATCTGGTATTAACAACAAGGACTAACTTGGTATATTTCCCTTTTCAGTTTTAGTCCCAGTTGGTGTTTCTTGAAGTTGTGTTACACATTGGAGGGTGTCTTTGGTATTCTCTCAAAGTTTTGTCGATGTTTACTTATGAAGAATGCAAGGAAGGACTAAAGATGTAAATGATAAAAGATATACACCCGTTAGGGTGTCTCATATGCTCCAGTGTGTTGTTTTGTTTTGCTCTAGCCGTTTTCCTGTCTCTTTGCTGGAAAATGACTTGTGCTTGATCTCTTCTATATATTTAGATCTACTCTCTCATTTGTATCATCCAGAAAAACATTATCATTCTCTCTATTGTTCTGGTTGTTTTACTTGATTGAGATCAAGCATTTGTTTATCTGTTTGAGAACAGTTTGGTTTTAATCTTTAAGTTTTCATTAATAAAATCATTTGGTTTATATTTTTCTACATGGTATCAGAGCTAGGCTGCATAAACTTGCTCTGAATATCGATTTAAAATCTTAGGGTTTCATAAAACTTTGGGGTTTTTTCAAAATTAACTTTTATAAGTTGTTTAAACGGTGTTAATTGAAAGATTTGATTAGATATTAGTCAGATCTAAAGGTTCTTTGAAAACGCCTAATTTTTTGAAAATTAGGGTTTGGAAAATTTTGGGGCTTTTGTCTTTTGAAGGCCTTTGGTGTTAATCAAGTGGGGGTTGCCCACGTATTTGGTGCTGATCTGTCGTTTGGAGGTGGTAATTTGGATTTGCCCTAATTTCTAAATTAGGGTTTGGTGATCCTGGTTCTGGGTTCGTGCTGTTTCCTGCTATATCTCTAGACTAAGTGAATCTAAAGTATAGTAGGGCTGTTATTCCGCTACTATTTATCTTGCGTACTCTGTAACACCTCGCACACTCTCTCTTTTATTTCCTATTGTTTATTTCTCTGTTTGGTGATGGGGAGTAGGATGTGAGAGTTGTTGAAGTTGATATTGTTTGATTTGTGGTTTTGATTATTTGTTGCTAGTAGATAAAGCCCTTGACCTGCCACCTTAAGTGGTACGGAAGCCTGGGAACTTCTTTCTCTCTCTCTCTCTCTTATCTTGTGTGCTTGTGCTTTTTTTGTTGATTAATTATGTCTGTTCAATATACTGATGATGAATCTGAACCTGATAATAATAACACTACATTAATCAGTAAACTGGACTTAAGTCACCCATTACATCTTCATCCTAATGACTCTGCTTCTCTTACTGTTGTGTCTATAAAATTAAAGGGAACTGAAAACTACAATGTCTGGTCATGTGCTATGCTCTTAGCCCTTGAGGGTAAGAATAAGACTGGATTTATTGATGGTACTTGTAGAAGATCTAACACTGATGAGGTTTTGGGTAGACAATGGGACAGAGTTAATGTTGTTGTGCTGGGATGGATTCTGAATTCCATCTCAGAAGAACTGTTTCTTGGTCAAATTTTTTCAAAACATGCTAGTGATGTTTGGAATGAGTTAAAAGATACATTTGATAGAGTTGATGGGTCTGTCACCTTTAACTTGCATCATAAGATGAATCATGTACAGAATAAAATATGTTATATAATAGAGATACGTATATAAAAAAATATAATGGAAGAAATTATATATAATGTATATATTCCAGTTAATTATAATATCAATAAAGCGGATATAGATTCGGGTAAGCGGATACGGGTACGGGTACGGGTAATCGGGCGGGTATTACCCGAACCCGTACCCGAACCCGTACCCGGCTAAAAAATTATATCAATACCCAAACCCGCATTCAAACCCGCCAACCCGCCTCCGAACTCGACCCAACCGGTTCGGGTTTCGGTTTTTCCCGTCGGTTTCGGGTGCTTTTGCCATCCCTAGTTATGGGTGTTAAATTAAAATTGGATAATGTTATGTTTGTTAGAGCATTCGCAAACGTAACCCAAGTTATATAATAACGCAGTGCCACGTCAGCTTTAACACAATAACTTAACACAATAACTCAACACCCGCAACAATAACTCAACAATAACTCACAATAACTCAACCATAACTCAACAACAATTTACAAAAACACTCCTTCATTTAGGGGAGAAAGTGAAACTTTTTTTTTTTTTATAAACAAAACATCACACTAACGTGCGTTAGTGGAATAACTTACCACGTTAACGCGGCAATAACTCAAGACCATGCAATGGTAACGTGGCTATAACTTGGGTTATTGGGGCAATAACGTGAGCCATGCGTTATTGTTGCTGATGCTCT
>LBNU01013312.1:134090-152344 GCA_014162995.1 Artemisia annua
CTCTTGCTTCAGTAACCAGTGAAGTAATTTGGATTTTAAAAATCTTAAAGGATTTAAACCTTGAAAACTTTCTTCCTGTCCCACTTCACTGTGACAACAGTTCTGCAATCAAAATTGCAGCCAACCCTGTGTTTCATGAAAGAACTAAACACCTTGAAATTGATTTACACTTTGTTAGGGAGAAAATTTTGAAAGGTGTAGTTAAAACTGTTAAGGTGGATTCTGCAAATCAAATTGCAGATATCCTTACCAAGGGGTTGGATACAGATCAACACAAAATTTTGGTTAAAAAACTTGGGCTTATTGACCTCTACCAGATATCAGATGAAGGGGGGATGTTGAGAAAAAGGACTCATCCGATATCTGGTATTAACAACAAGGACTAACTTGGTATATTTCCCTTTTCAGTTTTAGTCCCAGTTGGTGTTTCTTGAAGTTGTGTTACACATTGGAGGGTGTCTTTGGTATTCTCTCAAAGTTTTGTGGCTGTTTACTTATGAAGAATGCAAGGAAGGACTAAAGATGTAAATGATAAAAGATATACACCCGTTAGGGTGTCTCATATGCTCCAGTGTGTTGTTTTGTTTTGCTCTAGCCGTTTTCCTGTCTCTTTGCTGGAAAATGACTTGTGCTTGATCTCTTCTATATATTTAGATCTACTCTCTCATTTGTATCATCCAGAAAAACATTATCATTCTCTCTATTGTTCTGGTTGTTTTACTTGATTGAGATCAAGCATTTGTTTATCTGTTTGAGAACAGTTTGGTTGTAATCTTTAAGTTTTCATTAATAAAATCATTTGGTTTATATTTTTCTACATGACTAGTTAACTTCACTTATTTTTGTTAAAAAATAACTTCACTTATCAATTAGGAATTTTGGGTGCAGTTTTTATTTGGAGTTTAGTACTTTAGTATTATTTGTTTGTAATAAATATTTATTGTTGTTACATTATGGACACATTCATTTACACGAATTCAGCTATTTATAGTTTGTATCTATTTCTAGTTTTTCAAGGCAAGTAAAATACACAATGAAAGCGAACAACAATAAGTTGTCAACAAAAGAAATAAAGTAAAAATTGTTATTAGTTGATTAAAAAATGTCTCGAAAACGTGGCTTTAAAGTTCCAACCTAAAAATTAAAAAAAGAAAGAAAAAATTCTCAGAAAACCCGACCCGTTAAACTTGACACGGGCGGAAAAATCTTTGAGCCGAACTTTTTTTTTTCTTTTTTCTATCAAAATATAGTGCACACTAAGTTAAATTTTTAGATCCGCCACTAATTATAAAAGACCACATCATGGGGCTTGTGGTCTAGTGGTAAAGGCTTAAGTAGTTAAGCGAGCCCAAGTGAGAGTAGTACCGGTTTGGGTGACCGACCGGGAAGTCCTCACTTGGGAACCACAAGCTCTAATGATATCAGGCGAATCGGGAATAGGAGTGGGGTTATCCCCTAAGGAGAGGCTCGCGGTTGGTATCTCTGCCCGAGGATGCGACACTAACTCAAGCCAACAATTAACAACTAACATCTAACAACTAACCCGCCGTTCAAAAATATATATATATAAAAGACCACAAAAATCTGACTAATAATTATGGGCCTTGGAGTTTGTCAGTGGGATGATGAAATAGATACATAGCGCAAAAAATAAAGAAGAAATTAAAAGAGAGAATTTTGAAGAAAAAACAAAATTGTAACTAACATGGCTCATATGAATACGTGGCAAGCACGTGCCACATGTAGCACAGACATAGATCCACCCGTGTGGTTGAACACTCGATGATGAGTGAGTGGTAACAGAAGAAGAGAAATAATACTCGGTATAATAAAAAGAGACTTACATGGACAAATGAGACCACACCAAAATCCAAGCCCGTTTCCGCTACGAAAATATTCTGGTTTGGTAGCTAATGCTTCTAAAGCATTGGGTTCTTTCTCGTCAGGAGTATAACGAGGTATGATACCCAATGCGAAATCTGCATAATAATCAAAGTAAAATGTTCTACTAAAGATTTGTGTCAATATAATAATTCACGCTGTATTTCAATTTAGTTGAGTAAAGTGAAATTCAAACGCACCAATTTCTCCAGCCTGAATTGCGGAAACAACGAGATTCCCAACATTATCTGTAAAAGTATAAAGGATATTAAGCATATCCTTACTTCCTAGTTTTGCGGCCAATAAGTATGGTGTATCACCATGGATATTCTTAACTCTTTGCATCGTGTATGGCAAACACTGCTGCATAAGTTTTGCATCAATCATATTCCCAACCTTAGCCGCATAATGGAGCGCGTTGTTTCCATGGATGTTCACGCGACACCACTGATCACTATCATAGCGATGCACATTGTTCAACAGCTGCTTGACAAAGTCATGGGAGCTATTCGTTCCCACAGCTATCATTAAAGGCGTCTCCAAACGCTCATTCACCGGCTTGATCTTTAGCTGCGGTGTTGCTTCAAAGAGCCCGCATACGTCATCCCACTTGTTACGTAATGCAGCTTTGTAGATCTGGAGGTCGGTTTCTGCGTATTCATAAGTCACTGCATATTCACTAAAGACCTCATCAATCATATCCTTCCAACCTAGTTTTGCGGCCAATGTTGCCGGCGTATCGCCATGAATATTCTTAGTCGTTGCCATCGTTTCTGGCAAACACTGCAGCATAAGTTTTGCATCAATTATATTACCAGCCTGAGCCGCATAATGGAGCGCGTTGTTTCATGGATGTTCACGCCACACCACTTATCACGATCATGGGTCTCCACATTCTTCAACAGCTCCTTGACAAACTCATGGGACCTATTTGTTTCCACAGCTATCATTAAAGGCGTCACCAAACCTTCATTGACCGGCTTTGTCTTTAATTCCGGTGTTTCTTCAAAGAGCTCGCGTACGTCATCCCACTTGTTACGAAATGCAGCTCTGCCAATCCGGAGGTCGGTTTCTGTGTATTCATAAGTCATTTCGATTTCGATTTCGGTAGTGTCTGTATGAGGTATGTCGATGTCAATGTGGATTTATGCGTACTCATTGGTCATTTTGATAGTGTTTGGGTTGATAGGTCAGTGTCTGTATGATGGCGTTAGCATTTAAACTCCCAAATTTGGAATCTGTCTTCTTCAAGCTAGTCTTTAGATATATACTTCTTTTTTAAACTTTATTGTAACATATATATCGAGCCTTTTTGCATTTCAGTTGGAGTATTATAATAGACTAAGTTTTAGTCGAGACAATAAAAAACACAAAGATTTTGTTACGTGATTAAGCCGATTCATGATAGTAAGTGTATATAATTCTTTTCAATTCATGAAAATCTATATAGTATCTAACCTGAATTCCTAGTTTCAAAGATAATACTTCACACAAATAAATTTACTGTTGGTAAATTTGTTATATATTAGACTATTAGTGATACTTATTGGGTACTTGGTAGTAACTTTTGTTAAGATCCTCATCTTCCAATATCTACTCATAAATCATAATGATCATCATTCAACATATCTATTTTTATCAAGTTGGATTTTACATGTCTTATTAAATGTTTTTCATTTTTTTTCTAACGAGGACCAATGTGTCTACTTGCACTTACCTAGTCAAGAAATCGTCTTATTTTTATTTATTTATTTATTTTTTTCAACAAAGAAGTTGTCTTACGTGACTTACATGTGTTTTGCATTCATAACTTTAAGAAGTTTATAATAATTCTTTACTTGTAGCTTTAACTTAGATAGCTTGTCCCTCCCATTTTGATGTCTTTCCAACTTTTCTTTACTTCTTTCACTTTATTCTTACCTTAATTCTTCCATAGACACCTAGTCACGTTTTTAATATTCGCATACATCTTAATGTTTTTTATTTGCTTTACGACATGAATCGATACTTGTTGTGTTTAAAATGGTATAGTACGTGTGTTTGTTCCCTTATTAATTTGCTTTCAGATACATTTGTTCTCTCCCTAGCCTTTTCAAATGGGATTATTATATATGTAACTAACCAAATAGGATATAACGAAACATCAAAAGCCAGTAATATGCACTTATCATATCTTCATTCCGTAATGTCATATAATTAAGCATATCAAGACTTGACTGCAAATAGGATATAACTAACCATTTAAGTACAATACATTTCCTAACATTTATGTATGTAATCCAAGTGTTCATTGAAATGTCTGACAGAGTTGAGTATTTTGTTTTGGTAAAAATGTTGTGGATTATATGCTTACACCAGGTGTTCAACGAAATTTCCGAACCATTGAACTTTTGTAACTCAGAAATCTGTATATTTTGATTCTCAATTCAGTTATGTTGTAGCTTTATGCCCCCACAACATTGGCTACTTCTCGTCACTTCTGGTTGTTGCGCTATACTTCTTTTAATATAAGTTCATAACTTTTTCTTTGTTTTTTTTAATCACTTTTCTTTTTATAATTACAACAGGTCAACAGCTACGCAGTGGAATGGATGAAAATGCTGTGGGTATGTGCTCGGACCTTATTAGAAATGTTTTGGCTTCAAGTAGCACAATGCATAGACTGTATGGTTACTTTTGCTTCATTATTTGTTTCATGTAGGGGCAAGGGCATGCAGAGTATGCTGGACTAGATGATGTTGTTGGGGATGATTGCCCGTAATTTGCTTATATAAATAAAATACTACTCTTGTTTAAGAATTAGATACCGTAAGGCGTAATTTTGTTGAAGTATTGATGTGATTTTGCTTAAGCTAGAAACAGAATCTTGAATCACAACCTAGTGCGTAATTTGTCTATAAGGAACCTTACAAGGCTTTCCACCAGAAAGTATGTTGCTGAAATTACCTCATTAGTTAGGCTGAAATTAGGACGTGCAAATACCATAAACTGACCACACTGTATGGCTTTTATATGACCATATTGGCCATTGAACAAGGGATCCTTGGAATCTATGAGACCAAAGTCGAATGTGGTTTTCATGACAGTTCAAGAACACTGTGCATTTTGAACTTACAGATTGTAAACCAATTGGTATGTCCTGATTTACTGCTACAATCATGCATCACTGTATACTATACAACAGTTGCGTATCATTTTGGTTTGCTTGTGGTCATATTCATTGCTGCATTTTTTGGTGTTTGATCACTATCACATGCCCTAAATGAGCTATACTTGCTTGCACATTAAAATTAGAGTATGGATGCATTAGTTATTAACAATGATGTTTGAAATGCGAACCACAACCTCTTTGTTAGTCTTTTGTGTTTTCTTTTATTACAATATACGTTTATGCTTTAGGTATATGTAACATGTTTAGTCCCATTAGTCCACATCTAATGACTACCTGAGGTTTTTTGTGAAATGGTGAAGGTATATATTAATCACAAAAAGTAGTACATTAGAGTCAAGCTCATTTGTAGCCTCCCATTTAAGAGATACACCCCCATTCAGTAGACGCTTTAGCAACTTGCAAATGGTTCTTAACAATATCAGTATGTTTTTAATTAATCTGAACCTGCAGATGGTTCTTCGTCTGATTTTGAAGACTATGAGACTAGTGGGATGGTGTGCAGGAAGACCTTTTAGAATAGAATACGAAAGGAGAAAGGAGAGAAAAAAATAGCATCTTGAATTGAATTGAATATCAGAATGAAGTTTCCTCCACGTTCTCTGCTTTCACTGGCAATCGATTCAACAATTTCTAATATTCAAAACATCTCCTCTGATCTCTCTTTTTCTCCCCAATCATATCCTCATCGACCTCTTTGTGGTACTTTCTTTTTCTTTTTCCTTAATCTCATTGCTCATCTTTTTTTCTTTTTCTCTTTTTAAAACTGATGCATAAGTCAAAAGGATCAGTAAGTTTAAAGTTGTGTTAATGAAAAAGTGAAAAACAAGCCTAGCAAATAAGCTCATAAATAAAGCTAAAATACTATCAGGAGTTGTTTGTTTTGATACCTTATGAGCTTATTTAGTTCTGCTTCATTTATCATAAGCCCCTTGTCGATACCGTGTAAATGCAGTAACTTATAAGAATACTTATGAAAACATAAGGTTAAAACTGAGCGGTCTTTAAGTTAAAAAGTCCCTTGTTGTTCTAAAAGTAGCTAATTTGTGGGAAGTTAAGATGGTGTTGCAGATTGAAGATTCATATGGTATTGACTATGGAATTTGTATCTGGAATCAGCATTATAATAGTATAGCAGTATCTTGAATGGTGTTATAGGCATTGTAGTGAATAAGAGTTCAGCTTGTTTTTTATTTCTATTATTATCTTTGGTAAACATATGCATTAACTATTAACATTTTCAGTAAGAACATTTTAGAGTATGATTCATGTCACATGTATCTTTGCCTAAGCATCTGATCACCTCTGCAGCCTTGGTTGGTACAAGTTCATGTTGACAGATGTGATTGTGCTTATGTTTATCCTTTGTTAAGCTCAATTGCGGTCATATACTTGAAAATAAAAAAGTACTCTCTTGAGCATATTAACACAGGGTTAGATTAAGTTGCACCTTGTACTTTTAACATACAAGTATAGGTTAGCGTGTGATGCTCGGTTGTGAACAACCTTTATTCATTCACAGATCTTGGGTTTTAGTGGTGTGTGGATCAATTAAGAGATGACTGTTGACTTTTTACTTTCATTGTCAAACTTAATGGCGTTGAAATCCAAGATAGTTGATAATTATGGTAGTTTTGTCCATTCTATGTTCAAGGTCCATTTGATAATTAATGCTCAATATCAACCTTCTGGTTTAGCATGCTCAATCTTCGTATAGTTGGCTTTAGTTTCTTTGTACGATTTCATGGTATGCTAGAAATGCAGACACTGGTTGTAGGAACTAGTTTTAATCTACCCTGTTACTTAGATCTGCCAGTGCTGGAAAAAGTTAAAAAAAATATATGTGTAGCAGCTTAGCAATAGGTAACCACTAGCCAGTTAGGAGTAACTGAAGGGCTGAAGTATTATATATATACATTGAATCCCATCATACCAGTTAGATAATATGATATCAACTTAGCAATAGAGTGCAACATTTAGATTATAGTGAAGCCGTCAAGAGTTTCTTAGGAGTTAAGAAGCCAGTTAGAAGTGCCTAAAGTATTGAATATAGAGTGTGATTCATGAACTCCACTGCTTAAGTAGCGTCATTTGTTGATCAGGTTAGACAGATCAGAGTACACAGAGCATTCTTGCTTTGCATTATAGTTACATGAGACTAGTTGGCATATTTTATTTCATTAGTTGAATATAAACTTTCTTGTCATAGGACATTTCTGTCTCAGTTGCATTATTCTTACTTGCCAGGTAGGAGATAGTGGGATTTCAACTGTAAGAGAACATACCGTGGTGTCTGGTGGTAAAAGTCACTTGGGAACTGATAAGGTATATCACAAAATGGATTATTCCCACTCAGGACCTGGAAAAGGAGTGTTGAAAAGACCTGGTCTTCAAAAATCAAGTACCAATCATCATGGTAAGCCTATTTATAAAGCACATGTTCATTGTGTCAACATGTAATTGGATAGATTTAGAAAAGTTACCATTATTGAAAAATATTCAAAAGCGAAATTTTTTACTTATAGAATGATACAGATTCTGCGAAGATTGTAGTAGCTAAATTGGTGTTAAAAACGGGTTATAGTCATAATGCACGGATCACGGTTATGGAAAGAACTTATTCAATGGGATGTATCATGTTAGGATGAATCTCACAGCTAGTACAGATAGGTTGTTGCCTACTAGTTTAAATGTTATACTAATTTTCATTGTGTCGTGGTTTTGTTTAGCTGATTTAGTTGATCAGGAACTGATGTAATTGCTAGAATGGATACTGTCACTAGAGTAAAGTTAATTCTTATCAGATTTATTAGATTATTTGATTTGAAAACACAATAAGAGGGTGTTTCGGCATTTTAAGTGCTTGTTTATTGCGTTTTTAGAAGAAATAAGCCATTTAGAACTTAAAATTGCTAAGTGCTGGTTGGTTTATTTGCATATTTTGTGTGGGAATAAGCACTTTTAAATAAGCATACAGCCATAAGGGGAGGCGCTTATTTGAAAGTGCTTATAAGCCATTAACATATGCCAAAATTTTGGCAATGCAAAACATCCGGAAAGAAATAAAGTGCATTCCCTAATACCTCCAAAGAATATGAATAGTCATTGGTGCATGAATACGATTTCTTTTGTTATCATTTTCTGATCGAGTACAGTTAGCGTGTTATAGCTACCAATCTAGTTTGCAGAAATTACTATGATATGTATTTCACAAAATAATGCATTGAATTTTAAACTAACGCTAGCAATAACAATCTGCTATATATACAGTCACATATTGCTTTCGTGGGTACCATACATTTAAGTGTCCTTTTTGTTATTCATGTAGCATATTTGCAGCCTGTATGGTTGGTTACCTTTGTTTCATTCTTTGTTTCATGCCAGGGGCAAGGGAATGAAGAGTATGGTGAATCTGATGATGACGATGATGGGAATGATGGGCAAGAAAATGAAGAGATTGTTGGATCTGTTGATGACGATGATCGGCAAGTGCATGAGGAGTATATTGGATCGGATGATGATGGGCAGTAGCATGAAGATTTTATTTGACCAGCAATGGCAGAAATTTTTATGTAGAATATATTCGTGTCAATTTTTGTACTTCTACTATAGGTAACAAAAGGTTACTTGGTCATTGTACTTAATGGAATAGTTATAATTTTAATGGTAATTTTCTCACTTTTCAAGGAATTTTGATTTATTTGGTAATTTAATTTATAAATCCAGCAATATTGGTTGGTTGTCGGGTTATTGCTGGAGACCACTAATTTGGTGTCTACGAGACCATGGTTAGTGACTACATATGTTGGTCACTAATCTGGTCAAAATAGTGGTCACTTTTTGGTCACTAATCTAGTCAAAATAGTGACCACTTATCACTTTAATGCCATAATAAGTGACCAAATAGGTCGTCACAAACTTTAATGACAACTTTTAAGTGGTCACTATTTAGTGACGATATTTAAATGTCATCACTATTACCTTTGTGACCGACTTTTAGTGACGACGAGTGACCACTTTGATATGGTCACTAAATCAGCTTAGTGACCAAATATCTACTAATAGTGACCATTATCGTGTTGTCACTATATGCCTTTTTTCTTGTAGTGCTAAATTAAGTTGGTGTTTAACTATATGTCAATTTGCACCAATGTATGTCTCAAGACGATAGCAAAGTCTATCATATTATCAAGGTATACGTAAAAAGATAAAAGGATCCACGGGAAATTTGAAGAATCGCGGTTGCCTCTTTACTGAAATAGGTCTTTTGTGTTCGTGTTAACTGTCAAGTAATTTGCCGCAGACAATGAATTTGCATAGGGGTGTAATCATTCACTTTTTTATTGTACTAACTACAAGTCTTTGATTATATATTCAGTTTGTGAACTCCGTCCTTGAAACAAATATAATACATCAAACAAAAAAGTCAATATCTAGCTCACTAAAGGAAATTGAAATTGCACATCAAATGATTCAAAATACCAGCACATGAATAATAGATATTTAAGCATCATGAACATGCCTCGTAAAGCCTGATGGTGAACATGACTCGCTTCCACTCATCCACGTGAACTGAGACGCCATGTCCTCAATTTGTTTTGCATCTAGGGGTGAAACCAAACTCTCAACAAGAATACGTGCTTCAAAGTCTGCATCAAAGTCGTGAATCTCATTGAATGAACAATTCATGGAATCATAAACAACCAATTTCTTATAGAATGTTAGCAAAAATTTCCCGTCATTTGACATAGACAAAGGCACTCGATATACTCCAACATTAGTAAAATACTGGATGGAAACCAATTTAGTCCAAGAATCTTTCATTCCATAGACCTTCATCACCCATAAATCAGCACGAATACCACGATAATGAACAATCACAGACAACCATTCTCCCAAAGCCCCTAATGATACACCTGTACATGACCTGTCAAATTCATCATCATACACCGGTGGTGAAACTTCACCGAATGTCTCGGTTGATAAATCAAGAGAAACTATATTAGTAAGCCGATAAGATGACATAGACTCTTTACAAATTCGAACCATCCAATGAAAAGCTCCGTTTGAAAAGGTACCACGATGACACCATGGAGAAATATGAGGAACATCATTGATATGTTTCCAACTGCCAGTTTTCAATGAGTATATCTTCGCTTTGTTATCGAGGGATGCCCCAACAACTTTGTAATCATCAATAGAATCATCATAGCCAAAAGCATAATCCGTGAAACGAAAACCACTAAATGGTAACCTTTTATGTATTCTAGTACTAGGGTTGTCAATAGTGAGAGTATCTTTGTCAACAATGCAAAAAAATCCATTGCAAGAACCAATCAGCATAAAACGAAAATCTTTATGAGAGTTGTTTGTGAGAAACTCTAAATATTAGTCTAGGATGTCTATACTGGTGTCGTTCATACCGATGCCTATTAGTCCATAGCTTCACATGAGAATTAATGAAATATTGACCCGATATTAAAGAGCACCATGATTTATAAACAGACTTGCATCGTAACAACGATGCAACCGATAGTCTTAACAGAATTTCGACAATGATCTCTGATGGAAGAAGACGACTAGGTATGCATAGACGACTAATTCTTTTTTCTCTTTGATTGATGTTGTTCATCTTCGAGTACCATGTTTTTAATCGAATTGTTTAGGGTAAATTTCACGAATTGCATCTCTATATAATATAAGGCAGAATTGCATATATATCCCTCCCAAAATGAATAATTGCATATAATGTACAAAAGTTATAATTACACCCGGCTCCTTTAACTTTCACGACAGTTTTAGTTAAGTTAACATGGATAATTACACCCCCAATCGAGATAGCCATTTAACTCTATTTATTGGGCCCATCAAAAGCCCAAATAATTGATATAACGAAATAAGGGTATCCTCGTTGGATTAGCCTCATATAAAAAAAGAAAAAGTTTTACTTCTCTAAAATTTAACTTGTTTTCATTTAAACATTTTCTCACAGCAATATATAGTCACCAAATAACTTCTATACTGAGAAAGATATATCTTTGTCACAAACCACTAAACCTTTTTCCATACAATTAATATCCTTTCACTATAGGTATTTCCCACCAACACCTTTACCGACTCTTTTCTGTGTGCAGGCAAAATTAAACTGCCGGACATCTTCAGTGTCATCTTCTTCTATCTTAGTGACTTTTGGCATGTCACTTCTAATCTCTTTCAAATTAAAAGGATACATAAAATCAAACATCTAAGTATCAAACCAAAATGTTATTTATTCATAATATATATTTAACCCTTAAGCCAACAGGAATATTGTGCAAATAGTTTCTACTTACCAACATGCATGCAAACATTAAAACAATAACTAAAAAGAATCATTTAGGATGTTTTACATATAGACAACAATTCGTGTTTGCACCCTTAAGACACACAAATATACAAATAAATAGTCATGTATTAAGAAGTCCATCGATCAATCTTTCTTCTGACGGAAAATGCTTGGTCCGTAGGTCGAGTAAACAAGCTCAATGAGTAACGGAAATTGCAACCAGGCAAACAGACCGACAGGAATACATGTTACGACAACAAGTGGTGCTGTGATCCAAGACACTTTATGTTCAAGCACAAGTACAAGAGTTGCACTGAAAGCAATCATAGTAGCAGCTAATGACACGAAGAAGGAAACAAGTCCAATAGTCATTCTCTTTGGTAGGTTGTAAAGGAAATCATCATGTGAAAAACGTGCAGTAAGTATCCCTAAGAACATCAAGACTGAAGCAGTTGAAGAAAATAACGCGATAGCATCTGATATGATAAAAAGCATAAACGTTCCTTTGTTTAAAAACAAAGGTTTGCCATCTTCTTCGTTTCCACCAGGGAGGGTAAAGGCACCAGCAAATGCCATAGTGATTATAAGTGCTGCTACCACGGTACATGAAGACGCCGTGTCTTTCATCCATTGTTGTGCTTCATCAAGTAAGTCCTTATGTTCCTCAATGAATGTCTCTTTTGGTGTTTTCTTGTTTTTATTTAGAGCTTGTTTATACGATGGCTCTACAAGGTTCTCGACTTCCTACAAAACGATACATGCTATCGTAAACAACAAAATTCATGTAGTTCCACATCAATTGTATATGGTACATGTAATTTAGTGACAGAAAGAGAAGTGTCACAAATATCTAACACATATAGTGACAATACCTCTGATATAGACAAAAAAAATTGCATCCATCCTTTAATAAGATGCCCGTAAAAAATGTAAGACTTTTATAGTTAATATTCTACGGGCTATTGTGTAACTAAAGGAATAGTTGACTTGTTATTATGTGTCACAAACATGAAAAAGGGTGGAAACCATATAGTTATGTGACACTAAATGTACAAAAAGGTAATGTGTGACAATATGGTTTCCGACCTTTTAGTCCATTTTTTTGTAGTAGCAGTTCTGTGGTTTAATTTGATTACCTTGTACCATTGTAGCTCACGTTGCAGTTGTAGAGCTGCTCCAGTGACAATGTTCAATCGATGAGGAGGGGCCAACTTTGCGGCCTTATGTAATGAGTTCTCCTTTTCTTTCGGATCAATCAAATTTGCTTGTGACACATTGTGAATAGATGATCGCCATATAACATTATACACTTGTTCTTGGCGTTGCGTAATGGCTTCAAGAGACAAATGAAACCCTTTACCCGTGTACCAAATTATATCCGGATAAGTTTTAATGCACTCCTCAATGACCTGGGGAGTCCCATATTGGACTGCTGCAGATGTCGCGGATCCTAAAATTTTCCATGTTAAGTCATGATCGACCTTTTCCAAAACTCTTGTGCATATACATTTCGTGAGCAGCTTGCTGAGGTAATCATTTACTTTTATATCATGCAAGTCCTTTATCGATGGAGCTAGAGTGAAAAAATAATAGTATATGTTCCAATGTTAGATATGATAAGAATCACAAATCAACAACCACAAATATGAGTTCTTTCGTCATACCTAGGTACCGAAGGACACCCCAAAATCCAGTAGCAAACTGTTCGTGAAGATAATCGAAAGGATGAAAAAAATTTATGGTTAGATGTTTTTGTTTAGGTTTAATTTGTATTCTCAAGCTATTTCCACAAGCACATAAGACTGGATCCATACCGTTTTGTAGACCTTCGAGAAAATGTTAACTTGATTAACTTCTTGACTCCTCTTGTTCACAGGTATCACTTGTATAAACCAAACACAAAAAATGAAAACCCATCGTTAATCTTCTCACCATCATTAACAACCAAGATGCACATTATAAAATAGTACATAATGAGTTTTAGTGACACACAAAAATGTCACAGCATGAGTTTCTAGTGACACAGGGAAAGTTGCGTTGGCAGAAATTTTAGTGACACGCCAAAAAGTATCACTAAGTTGTCACTACCTGGCTTTCTAGTGACACTTTAAAATTCGTTGGTAAAAGTTTATGTTGAAACTTTTTAATAAAATCAGCTGCTTACACAACCTTTTTCACCGAGTAAACATACGGGAGCATAAACGTTACTACTAAGAAACATATGTCGACGCATTATGTTACATTTGTTTAGTAATTAAAACATATAATTAGTAAGGTGTATAATTATGTAAACTGTAAAAATACAATACTTGAGTAAAAAAATAGGTGCTAAAGAGGTTTACATATATAAATGAGACGACTCCATAATCCAAGCGTGTTTCCGCTATAAAAATATTTCGGGTTGCTTCCTAAGATTTCCAAAGCCGTTCTGGACAATCCATCATCTTCTAGCACAATATCCGGATGCAATGCTATTATTTCCAGCGCCGTATCTACGTATGTTAGTATGTAACATGTATGACAGTTAGTTTGTCTTTCTAAAAAAACCTCGAACTTATATTCAACAATAAGTCATAAAACATACCAAGGAATCCGGCCTGAATAGTGAGAGTAATAAGATCGCCACCCGCAACTCCAGTGTACAAACTACTTCCTTCCTCTTCAGGAAGTAATTCTCTAGTAACTTTTAACAAATACCGAAGTGTGGACTTGTTACGATGGCATGCAGCCAAAGTTAAAGGTGTGTAACCATTGGCATCCGGAGCTTGAGCCATGTCCCGGTTTTGCTCCACCAAAATCATTGCATCTATCATATTTCCAATCTTGGCAGCCCTATGAAGCGGATTATCTCCACTAGAACTTGTTAGAAACAACTGATCGGCCGCACCAACAGAAATAATACGGTCTACTAATTGTTTAACAAAGCTATGGGAAGTGTTTGTTCCCACGGCTATCATTAAGGGTGTTTCTCCTAAGTAGTTGATTGGTTTGGTCATTAGCTCGGGTTCATTTTCGAAGATTTGAGCTACGGATTCCCAGTCGTCGTTTAAGGCTGCTTTGTGAATTGGGAGATTGGTGATTATGTGATTGTAACTCATTTTTGGTTGAGTTTGTATGATTGTATACAAATGTACGTGTATTAAGGGTGTTTGGGATTATATGACTTTTTAGTGTATTTGTAGATGTTGAAAAATATGTTTGGGGTTGGTTGATGTAATAAGTCAGCATGAAAGGTCAATATATTTTTATTTAATGGGTAGTTTAAACGTGACTACTTTTACTTAAAATGAAGGCTAGCGAGAAACACACACTTATATTTATATTAATATTAATATTTTTCTCACATATATAGCTATATAATTTTTATCTTATGATAAGGATGTAATTGTCTATATTCTATCTATCTTATATCATGCTCCGACAAAATTGAGTAGTGTTGTTATTGTGAAGGTTAACGAGAAGAAAAAGCACTACAGTGCATGCACTCTATCGAGCATGTTGATACTGATTTGATAAAGTCCAAAATACATTTATGTGGTTTGCCTTAATCTCGCTTTACATTTTTTTTTTTTTTTTTTTTTTTTTTTTTCACAAAATCATCTATCGTTATTAAAGTTGGCACAAAAACATCCCTCCGTTAGTAATATCAGTTAATGAGGATTAACGAGCAAATGATTTTCCGTTATCTTCTAACAAGAGTTAAAATATTTGCACCGTTAGTCCTCATTGAGTTAGAATATTTGCATCATTAGTCCTCATTGACTATAGAGTTAAAATATTTGCATTGTTAGTCTTCAATGAGTTAAAATATTTGCATCGTTAGTCCTCCATCGACTATTCTTACGTTTTTATCTTTTTTCGTCCGTTTTTCTTATGTTTTCGTCCGTTTTTCTAATGTTTTCGTCCGTTTTTCTAATGTTTTCATAGGTTTTTATCAGTTTTCGTCTATTTTTATACGTTTTCATCCATTTTTCTTATGTTTTTATTCGTTTCTTCCGTTTTTCTCACGTTTTCATACGTTTTTATCCGTGTTCATACACTTTTATTCGTTTTCGTCTATTATTCTACGTTTTCGTCCATTTTTCTTATGTTTTTATCCGTTTTTATACAAATATTATGTATGAAAACGGATAAAAATATATAAAAATAGATAAAACGTATAAAACTTTACATTTGATAAAAATGTTTTTATATCGATTTTAAATCACGATTTTGACCCATTTCTGATTCGAATCATCAAAAGTGTAAAACACGAAAGTTGTTCGGAATGATGTAAGAAAGGGTTAAAATCGTGATTTAAAATCGATAAAGAAACATTTTTATCAAATGTCAAGTTTTCATAAGTTTTTATCAATTTTCAAATATTTTTACCCATTTTCATACATATTATATGTATAAAAATGGAAGAAAACGGATAAAGTATAAGAAAAACGGATGAAAACATAGAATAATAGACAAAAACGAATAAAGGTGTATGAACACGGATAAAAACGAATGAAACGTGAGAAAAACGGAAGAAACGGATAAAAACATGAGAAAATGGATGAAAACGTATAAAAACAGATGAAAACTGATAAAAACCTATGAAAACATGAGAAAACGAACGAAAACGGATAAAAACGTACGAAAACGTAAGAAAACGAACGAAAAAAAGATAAAAGTGTAAGAACAGTCAATGAGGACTAACGATTCAAATACTTTAACTCAATGAGGACTAACGATGCAAATATTTTAACTCAATTATGACTAACGATGCAAATATTTATATCTTGTTAAGAGATAACGGAAAATCCAAAAATCATTTGCATTGTTAGTCCTCAATAACTGATATTACTAAAAAAGTGGTGTTTTTGTGCCAACTTTACTAACGATTGATTATTTTGTGCAAAAAAAAAAAAAAAAAAAAAAAAAAAAAAAAAAACGCGAGGATGTAAAGCGGGATTAGGGCAAACCACAGGGATGTCTTTTGGACTTTTCTCTTTATTATATACAGTTCTACGATTTTGTTTTTTGTTTTATTATTATTATTGTTATTATTATTTTTTTCTCAAATACACAAACAAGTTAATTTGTAGATATTTAAAAAGAGTTTTACCCCCTCAAAATTTTGAAAAAGATTACATTAGCTTATGTTTATAGTTAAAAGCTGATGTCATTTTTCTATGGTAATAAGATAGTATTTATTTGATAAGTTGTGAGAAACAAAACGTCAAATGAATGTGAATGTTACTTTCATACCTGCGTACCTACTCCCATGAGTATTTTTTAAATAAATAAAGTTTTGTTATATTCACATAATATTTACAAATAAACTTTTACAATAATTTAGTTGGCCAATTTATTTTCTTTTTTCTTTACTAACTCTTTTTGTTAACAAATCATTTTGCTACGGCTCATTTTGTGAAAAACTTTTTGTACAGTCTATATGGATATAGTACTGATTATATTTAAAGCCGTATTTGTTATTCTAAAGAATTTCTTGTTTCCTCTTTCCTTTGCAAGCGGGAAGAGAAAATCAAATAAAAATGTTTGTTTTTTCCTCTTATGTCTGCAGGCGGGAATAGGAAATCAAAGAAGTGTTTGCGTTTGTTTTATTCTCGTACGTCTGTAAGCCGAAAGAGGAAATGAAAGAAGCGTTTTTATTTATTTTTAGATATAAGAGGCAAAATTGACTTTTTCTTCTTCAATTTTATAGAATTTTTTTGTTTTTATATCTTAAAAACAGTAAATCCACCTCTTATTTGGCAAACATGATTACACAGATAAGACATAAAAAATTTTAAAAAACAAACGCAACCTTAGATAAAAGGCCATGCAAATAAAATCATACCCTGATAAACATAAAAACGTACACCTTTTTTAAAAGTTGGACCTTATGGCTAAGCCAATACTTTGTTATCGTTAGCTCGTTTTCTATCAACTTACGACGGTTGTTAATTATGAGATAAAAAAAACTAATAATTATGTATACCTTGACGAACCTAAGCACGCCATTTGTGAATGATCAAGAAATCAAGTCAATATAAATGTCATCGAAAGTATAGGCTGCGAAATTTCCTTTAACTACTCCAATAACTGATACCTACGAATTAACTTGTTAGTATATGAACGAATTTTAAGACGCAATGATCCTTTCATACTTTCATAGTCATATTGTATTATATCATTTCTTGTCATATTGTATGATCATGTCACAAGCCTTATTTTAGTAGGCTAAACTCCAAGAATTATAGAGAAAGACAAGAGACTAGTGGGACAATTTCTTCTTATATTCATAATGCAACAAGTAAAATTTATAATCAAGTAAAAAGACACGAAACTGCTTAAACCACTAACATATTAAAAGGGAAACATGGGAAATAAAACATACATGCATTGTATTTTCACATAGTGAAGTATATGCTTATTAACTGCCTACAAAATAGGAACATGCTGACTAAAAATGGATGCAAATAACGATAGTCTTGACTCCTTCAATTTGCTTAGTTTAATAAAGACAACGAGTTGGAACACTCCGAACTTACTAGGGCCTTTGATAGTTTGATCCATGTCGTGACTGTGGGACAATGGTGTTATCTGATGATCACCTCACCTAACATTTGCTCCTTGTGACCCATTATAATTAACGAGCTTTGTATTTACACATTTTTATTTGAAAACATGTCAAAAAGTTTTCATCCCCCTTAAGAAGGTAATGGGAATCTAGAAAAAGATGTGTTGCCAAATACCAATACATAAGTATTTGGGCCAGATGGACCAGTTAAGTTTACATGGGCTTGATCAGAAAATGTCTATCTCTGTTGGACTCATAGAATCATGAATATCAAACTATTTTGGTTTAGTTTCAGACTTTCAGTTTTAGAAAAAAAATACCAAGCC
>LBNU01013314.1:0-24776 GCA_014162995.1 Artemisia annua
TTACCATGCTCGTTATATTTAAAGCCTTAAAATGCTTTGTATTAAATTACGTGGAAGCCATAAAAGTGCTTATATAATTTGATTGGAGAAACAAAAGTATAAATGCGATGATGTATTAGTTTCTCCATATTATTCGACTTTATATAAAGAATGTGCAACTGAAGCACGTGGTCATAAAGTATACGTTTATGAGCCAAGATTATTTTATTGAGTGGCATGACCGGTTGTACCATCCTTGGTCAATGATGATGCGAAATGTATAGAAGAACAATAAGTTTCTTCAAAGATAGATTTGATTGTTCTCAATGGAATGGAAGTTAATTGTTCATATATCACCACCATATTAAGTAAGGACTTTATCCTATAAGTTATAAATTTTTGGAAAGAATATAAAGGGGATGTATGTAGGCCTATACATCCGCCATGTGGATCATTTTGAATTTTAAAATCGATGCATCGTCAAAATGATCATCAAATACGCAATTGAAAGTTGGCGTGATTAGTGGCTCAGCTTATGAAATGCGAGCATGGTTTTCCAAATTATATTATTGAGAATGGTGATGAATACTTCCAAGTATTGGGCGATTATTGGAATAAGTGTTGAACATAAAAGTAGCTCATGTTCATACGCGAATTGCTTTTGTTGAAACGTTACAAACGTCTTCAGTTGATTGCAAAGCCAATAATATTATGAGAACAAAAGTCTTAGTTTATGGGGCATGTTATAAAATATGAATTCGCATCTTGCCACCAATTTATAATGAATCCTCCCCATTAGAATGGTTTTGGTCACGAACCATATGTTGCCCATATAAGAATTTTGTAAATGTGCAGTATATATTTCTTGTAAATCTACCACAACGCACAATAATGGGATGTTGAAATGGATAATTCATTCAGGGGGAGAGAATGAGCAGCGAGGGATATGGAATGAATTATGATAAAAATGTTGATCCTCACATTAATAAATATGAACTTAAAGTTCAAGGGACAAATAACATTCCAGATCTAGTAAATGCCAGACATGTTTAGTGACCTAAAGAAAGTGACTAGATCATATTACGCTGCTATTGCTCCAATTATAATGTATGTCCCAACATGAAAATAAATGATTGGTAGTGAGTCTATGGCATGGCTGCAGCATGATAGACTAATTGATTCCAAGTAAAAGTCCTCGAATGAATAAATGAAATGGAGCAAGAAAATTAAGATGGTTGAATTGAGGTAATAAAGACCCCATAGTCTCCAGACACTAGACATGAAGGTAATTGGAAAAAACTCCGGGTACGTGAAAACTATGAGATCTCAATAAATGAATATAATGCAATGTCTAGTAAAGTGTGGAATCGAAAAGTAATGAATTGACGTCGATATGGTAATGATTATGTAAATAAATAAGATAGCGCTATAATCATGGTGAGGATCATGGAAGCATACCTGCAGGAAGTGCAGATGTAAAAAATGAATGGCCAAAAGAAGTAAAGACACAAAGAAATAAAAGATTAAAGTCTTTTGTCACGAGACATGGTTACTGGGACTTGAAGTCCGTACATATGAATGTGTTAAATTATTGGATATGCATTAGTCATTATGAGAGAGCGAAATTAAAGTATTGAAACTATTATATTTAAGGCATAATTGACGGCACACAAATATTTTCGCAAAGATTTTGCATATAGAGACATGATCTCATGTGGTGGATCCAATAATCTATCTAATATTTATAAGTCTGGCGATATGATTAATCGATATGCGTCTAAAATATAAATGAATAGAGCTCATGTGATGTTGATATTTTATTATTGGATATAAAATGCATGAAGCATGCTAGTGATTATTAATTTTTAAAAGCAAATGACAAAGGTTCTCGAGAACACTACCTGATTATGTTGAATTAATAATGTTTTGGGCATATGTGTTATAATTGCATTAGTCTATAGTATTGTGCCAAATAAAGAACTATGTTTGCCTATGAAACTTTATTATGAGATCTTGATTTGCATATGGTTTAAGTTTCATGTAGTTTGTAAAGGTGATTAAATGCAGGGAAATTGAATTTGAAACAAAAGACAAAGTTTGTCTTTATTGCGAATTGAACATCTTAAGGATGAAAATTTTGTGCATCATGANACATCATTGAGGTTTGCCCAGAAAAGCTGCCGAATTATGAAGAGAAGATCAAAAACTTTTTCGAAGAGCACCTTCATACTGATGAGGAGATTCGTTACGCTCTTGCTGGAAGCGGTAAATTTTATTTATTATTGGTGTGTTATCTTTTCTGGTGTTTGATGTGCATTTTGAAAGTGATTCTGCAATTTTGAATATAGTCAAAGCCTGATAATTAGATGTAGTAAATTAAGCTGTAGAAAATGGTGCGTGGATGAACTTCTACTGTTTGCATGGTGTGATAAACAAATATTTAGTGCTGGGAAATTTTGGATTATATAAAGACGTTGTAGATTAAACGACCAAAATGATATTTTTATGGAAAAAGTAGAGTGTTGAAACTGAAATAAAAGCCTCTCAAGTGAGGCTAAATCAAGTGGTAATTAAGTAATTTATATTGCCCTTGAATAATCAGTATTGTTGCAAGTGATATGAAAATTTATTAGATAATCAAAGCTGAATCTTTTTATGCAGTCCTTAAAATATGATATTTGCGATTTCAAGTCACAATAACCAGTTCTAAATCAGATATCTAAAGTCTAAACACCCTTGTATGTAAGACTACTAAACATGGACTTGATTTATAGGTTACTTCGACGTGAGAGATAGTAATGAAGCTTGGATACGTGTTTGGGTGAAGAAAGGGGGCATGATTGTACTACCTGCTGGTATTTATCACCGTTTCACACTTGATACAAACAACTACATCAAGGTACAATGATAATTTCGATGTCAATGTTTTTCGCTTATGCGCTCATTATTAATATAGAACATTGTATGCAATCCTACATGGGGTAAATTGATAACTGTGGAGAAAGAAATACAAGAAGAAAACAAAAAACTGAAAAAGAAAGGAGAAAATAGAAGGTTGCAGATAGAGGTGCCAATTTCAACCCTTTCGCTTCAGAATGGGTATGTGGATTATGTTTTACCTGGGTGGAATGGATAAAACCAAAATTTTAGCTGTAAAACGAATGCGTAAAAAGTAGCCGAAAGTGGATTTTAGCCAGTATTCCTAATTCCTAAATATCTTCAAACGGTTAATTATTATTCTAATAATGTAGTTCTTACACTTGCATTTTCCCAATCAATTATATTTTATAATAATTGAAAAACAGACAAAAAAAAGCTTGTGGTCCCCCCAATATCTTATTTCAAATTTTCAATCACTGACTGACTGTAGAATTTTCTGTTTTTACCCAAGCCGATTCCATTACCAACCTGCCATTTTACCATGTCTGAGTTATAGCTGATGCCACGGTATGCATCTAGCAGTTTGCTCTGTGTAATATGGTTAAGCCATGGTGGACTTTTCAATCAGAATTGTCTGTTTTTACCCAACCCCATTCCTTTACCAACCTGCCATTATACCATGTCGAGTTGTAGCTGATGCCACGGTATACATCTAGCAGTTTGCTCTATATAAAATGGTTCATGGTGGCCTTGTTTAGTCTGCATATATAATATATGGATTTATTAATAGAATGTGCCATAATCCATGTGGTATCGATTTGTTAATGTATGTTTAACGTGCTTACATGCTAACCAAATATTAACAGAATCCAACTCCAGTTAGGTTCTTCAAAGTCTTCATACTTTTAAAAATAAGAATAGTCTTTATCAAGGCGACTCTTTTAGGCCTAATTGTGTTTACTTTTTGGCAGGCCATGCGTCTCTTTGTTGGTGACCCAGTTTGGACCCCTTTTAATCGACCACATGATCACTTGCCTGAAAGGTATCTCATCTCTCTGTTTCTTCTTTCTGCTTATCTTACACAGTAACGAAAGTGGTCATCCATCTAGATTATCACTAATTGTTATATCATCAGTTTTATAAGCACATTTAATTCTCTGCGTGACTCGGCCTGTATTGAGACGTGAGATCGTTTTTGACTCGTTACAAAGCCTGCACATCTCGCCACCTTTGATATACAGTAAATGTGTATCTAAGAATGATAACTGTTTTGCAGGAAGAAATATCTTGAAGAATTTGTGCAGAAGGAGGATGCTGGTGCTACTGTTGATGCTGCTGCTTGAGTATTAATATAAATAACTAGTAAGAAACCTCAGTATTTGTTGGAACTATAATAAGCAGCAGTAGCTTACTGCTTGCTGCTGATGTATCTCAATCTTAAATATACATGCATGTTACATAACAGTTATATACCAAAATTTTATGTATATGGTCAGGTTGGTCTATAACTCTATATACACTTACGCTATAAAAAGTGTAATGCCATTTTGAAATGGATTGGCCCAAAATTTAAATGTTTAGGTCTCTACCATTGAATGTCTCATGGGTTGGTAAATTAAGCATCTCAAGTTACATAGTTTGGTTCAACTGTCTAGTGGTGGATGTATCTTGTTTGTGTCTGCGGTTATAGTCACGTGGTGATGGTTAGCGTACCCTTTGCATGCAACATAAAGGCCAGATAGGTTTACAGGAGTAGTTCTACATTTTAGAATCTGCACATGGAGCAGGAGACTACTTGTGTAAAAATGGTAGTATGCCAAGTATTTTGTTTCCGCTTCACTAGGAACATATTGACAATTAAGAGTTCACGTAGGGGTTAGGTTTCAGAAATGTTGACCTCAGTCATTGTCCAAATTGCTGAAATACTACACGAGAGTGCTACATATCAAAGGAAGTTAGCTTTAGAACAAAATTTGTATTGCTGAATGATAATCAACCTCAATTGGTTTCTGAAAAATAAAAATAATGTGGCAACACAACAAACACAGGTTATATATCTTAGGATTCATATGAATGTGTAAATAAAATGATTTTATCACACTTGACTAAAAGCTGGCAGAAAATTTAGCATTTTGAAAAGTTGCCTGCTCCGTATTGTTGTAGTTGAAAAGCGACGAGTTACACAAATCCCACATTCTTTTAATAAGCGAATGTCTTCATATTAGTAGCTACATGACGTGCACTTGTGTGAGAAGCAAGACTAAACTTGATATACTATCTTACCCAAAGGCTGAAAGCCTGAAACTTGCCCAGCTTCCTAGTACCAAAACAAGGTTTAAGTCAAACATCTTTAGCAGTAAATTTAAGGGAAGGTATATATCCAATATTTGTAAAGTTAAAAATTGGTAACCAGTGAAGAGTAGTTTTTCATATTAATCTAATTTAGTCAGGTTGAAGCGTTTTCATTCTTGCACACATTTGACCATTCAATTACACTTAGGACATGTTTTGTTTTGGTTTTAAATGGCATTCACAATGGTCATGACCATTCAATTACCTTTAAAAGCTAGTTTTGTAGCTTTATGACTGACCCTATATGGTGAGCTTGTCATCAATGATCAACATGAGGTTGGTCTTATTGATTAAATGATAGCATTTTGTGGGTTGAAGAAGAAACCATTACCAGATCTTATATTCCTATGATATTATGAGAAAATATACTGAATAAAGTTTTGTAGAGAAGTACAGATCATTATTTAGAAATGTAAAGAAGCAAACGATATATGCATTTATCTGAATCAGAGCTAATACGTAGGAGCGACACAAGGCACAACAAAGTGATTAGGAAGCACATCCTGTGAAACATGATAAAAACTAACCATCATTTGCAGTTTTGCTACTTGTTATACAAATATTACACAATCGAACAAAAACTATTCACATCATTTACAATCTTCAGACTCAAGATATCTTGTCATATTTTTCTGTGGGCGTATCAACTTGGGTAACATTGCCACCCTATAAAATGAAAATCAACATCAGCAAAGAAACACAGGGTGAATGGAGAAGTAAATCAATTCAAATCAAACAATATCACAATTGCCTTAGATGTTTCCATCTAAATTTTGAAACAAAACTGGTAAGTAAACGACGAAATGGACCGAAAATTAAGATCATATAGGGCTAGTCGAAAGCTTTAATTTTAGGAGATAAAAAACATGATAAGGCTGGAGACATGGCCGTTCTGATATATAATTCATGAATTCATTAGACTTGCGTGTCTTTCAAGCGAAGTTGATTTGTCGAGATATGCCACTGGAACGCCTCTTGGTGTCTGTAAAGGAGGGTTAACTTCCTGTGAAGAAAGAAAGAAAATGAACATAGCGCAAACTTGGTAAACTATAATTTTCAGCAAGTCACTTGCATATGTGATCAAGTAATATGAATAATGCTTAAACAAATATAGCAAATATAACCTTGGTTCGTGCATACATAAAAGAAATATCCTTTTTTTACTATCCACGTTCAATAATAACTCTATGTACAAATTAAAAGCACGACCCTGCATGTATTGTATTGTAGATAAAAATAAATACAAAAGATTGTACATATAGCAACAACGCATAAGTACAGATTTCCGGAAAACCATTTTTTTTCAAATGTCATTACGTGTATTAAGCACGTATAATGTTTAGAACATGATATCAGTAATTAAATTTAAACAACATCAACCTCAACATCATGTCAATTGAACAAAGTCAAATCATTCATCCAACAAAAATATATACAAAATATTAATCGATATTAATACACAATGAAAAATTAATATAAAAACTCGCATGCACGGGTATTATGCCTATTTAAGTATAGATGATTTTGCATAATGTTATAGAAAATCTTATTTAACAACCATGTGTATGTACCTGAAAATGCTTTACTATGCCAAAAGAGAAATTTACATTCTTAACAATTTGTATTATTAAAATTAGATACTATATAATATGCATGTACAGATGATTAAAATTTAGATAGATTATTATTTATGTCAAAAAAATATTAAGTAAGATTTATTATATCAAAGCCCCGTGCATGCACGAGGTTATATAACTAATACTGTAATAATTTTAAGGTATTGACCAGTTAGTATACTTTGAAGTGGTCATGCTAAACTTTTAAAATGAGGGAGCTTTACCTTGTTTAAATATGTGTGATGATAAATTCAAACACGGTAAATTAAATTCGAAATCATATTTAGCCCAAAAAAAAATAATGAAAAAAATAAAATCATCATATTTTCTGTTGTGGATATGAATTGGGCTGGGCTGATGAAGGTTATTAATGGGCCGAACATGAGATTAGATAAGGACAAAAATACCCGAGACAAACCGACCTTGATGATGTATAATTGTATATAAGGCACAGGTACAAAAAGGAGAGTATATAAACCAGATCTCATTCTCCCTCTCAAACACCGGAGGAGAATAAATAAGTGAGTGACTCTCTAATTTTTCAATCACAATTCACAAACTTAATTTATATCTGTGTGTGATGACCTTTAATATCAGGATTACTTATACAGCTTGATGGTCCATGTGCAAATCACGTGATGTGTCTAAAACCCTAAATTTTGATAAATTTGTTGATTGTCTATGATTTATGTCTAGATTATTGATTTATCATATAAGGCGTTGTTTGTTTTCTTAGTTTATATTTATTTTATGTTTAAGGTGAAGAATATCGTGCGTGAAGCTTTACTTTGTACAAAATTTGTGTGTAAGTTGAGAATTATCTTGATACTTCTGTGTGTTGAAGCTATAATTTGCGCGTAACTTTGTGTTTGTGTGGAAGATTATTGTGTGATTCATGTGATAGTTGATGTTAATTTTATGATTTGTATGTAAATTGTTGATGCCGTGGGAATCACGTGATAGTTGCTTTTTGTTTATCATACATGTGTGTGAAGGTTGAATTTGCGGAATATTTTGTGTGTAATTCAAAGATTATCGACGAGATATTTTCTGTTTGTTCGTGATAATTTCTGTTTGTTAAACTTGAGTATATGCTTGTGTGTAAGGAGGTGTTTTTTTAAGCTTATATGTGGCTTATGAGCTTATTTGTTTTTCGGCTTATATGATATATAAGCCGAAATCAAATAAGCTCATAAGCCCATATCTAAGCTTAAACCCCCTAAGTTGAAGATCACCGTGTGAATCACCTGATCTTTGGTCTTTGTTAATGATGTGTGTGTGTGTGTGTGTGAAAGTTTAATTTGTGTGTAGTTTGATGATTTTCGTACGAATCACATGCTTGCTGAGTTTATTATTGTTTGTGTGTAAATTGCTGATAGTGCGAATCATGTGATTTCGTGATAGTTTGTTGTTTATGATAACCTTTAATTTGAGGATCAAATCACCTGTACTAGGTGTTTTCTTATGATTAGTGAGTGTTTATGTTGTATGAAGCATGTGTTTGAGCACAAAGTTATGTAAGTTAAAGATTCTGGTGCTAAATGACGTGATAGTTCAAGTTTGTCTGATTCAAGTTTAGGTTCATCACATGGTAGATTTTGTGACACAACATCAACGAAAAACTAGATTTATATTTGATAATAGATGATTTTCGACTATATACTGCGTGTCAACTGTCAACCTTGAATTTGAGCTTTGGTTTGTATGCAAGTTACTGATGCTAGTGCAAATTGATGTGGTATACTGATGTTTGTTTTAGAATTTGAATTTTGTTGTGTTTAGTTCAAGTTTGGATTCATCTCGTGGTTGAATATATGAATTGGGTTGGTTTAATGATGAATAAATTGTGTGTTTGCTATGTGTCAACCTTGAATTTGAACATTAATTTGTGTGTAAGTTGATGATTCTCGCTCAAAATCATGTGTTATGCCTGCTATTTATTTCAGATTTTGAGTTTAATTTTGTTTGATTCAATTTAAGATTCGTTTGGGTGGTTGGTTTTGTGATTATCTATAGCGAATTTTGGTATTAGATTCAAATTACGTGCTCTTTTGATGTTTTATCCAAAGTTGAGCCTATAATTTGTATATCATGTTTACTTTGTGTTTGCTTACTGAGTATGACCTTGAATTTGTGCATAAATTTGTGTATATGTTGAAGATTCTCGTGCAAAACCATGTGAGAGCTCATGTTTGTTTCATATTTTGAGTATCACTTTGTGATGAAAATTCAGATACATAGTGTGGCTTGTGAATGTTTAGGGTTAATCTGTGGGAAATACATACCTATTTTCAAAATAAATTTAAATAATACTTTAGGGTTTAATCTTGTAATGATATCTGTGAAGTTATGCATGCTTTTATTTATTTATGATCGGTGAGAATTCTGTTGCTACAAGGCTTTTGAATTTGTAAGTCGTTCTATTAGTGATGATTTTATGTATCTCTTTGTTTGAGATATTTGGTCTGTTGGTAGCTCACTACAGACAAATTATCTTTGGATATTAACAGGTCTTTCATCAACAAGACAAATGGCTACATTTGAGTTGTACCGTCGATCAACAATTGGAATGTGTTTGACCGACACTTTGGATGACATGGTGTCGACTGGGAAACTTCGCCCTGATCTTGCTATCCAAGTGCTTGTTCAGTTCGACAAGGTGTCTTGTGAGCTTTATTAACTTTGTGTTAGTTCCATGCATATGTACTTGCATAGTGTTGATTTTTCTGCAAATAATGACTCCTTGTTTTGGTGGTTGTAGTCAATGGCTGAGGCTCTGGACACTAAAGTTAAGACCAAGGTGTCCATCAAGGTAAATTGTTCTATCTCTTTGCCTTAATAAGATCGTAGTGTTGAAATTATTGAGCTTTTTTTAACGCCAATTTCATTAAAAAGAGCACTCTAGCAAGACGCGAAAAGAAAAAAGGAAATAAAAAGTTCCAGATATCACCACTATTAAGATGAAATTGTGTACGAAAATCCTTGTCTCACTTGAGTGATGTGTGAATTATGTTTGGATCGTATAAGTGTTACTTGGCTCACTATCATTGGGTAGGTGCATTAATAGAAAACAATGGTCTAAAAATTGGTACTTGAGTTTAGGAAATGCGCAAACCATAATTATAATACAATCTTTTTGGTTTGTATGAACACATGAAATATAATTCTGATGCTATGTTATTTTGACAAAAAGTGATAATAGATCAAGTGGGTCAAATTAGCAAAATAGTTGTGGGTCGCATGTCGACCAAAATGATTCTATGATACATACAACCCTTTAATTTTATTTATAATGAAAAAGGATATTCTTATAATCAAATCCTTTAATTTCATTTATAATGAAAAAGGATATTCTATGATACATTAACCCGTTCATAGGAAAATGGATAAGCATTTGTGTGGGTTAACCAAAAAAACCCAATCCAACCCGTTTTAACTTGCGTGGCCTGCCATTCTTTTATACCTCTAACTGGACCTTAACTATTTGTAATAAGATTTTATAACGGCCAATATACACACTCTACCTGAACATCACTGTGTGGATGCTGATCAGTTTTTGTAATATGAACAGGGGCATTTGCACACCTACAGATTCTGTGACAACGTGTGGACATTCATTATTCAAGATGCTCTTGTCAAGTATGACGAAAGCCAAGAAAATGTTGGTCGAGTTAAGATAGTGGCATGTGATTCGAAGCTGCTTATGTAATGAGATATGATCTCTTGATTCTGCTGGTAAATGTTAGTGTAGTACAAAACATTTTGGGATTTATCCTCTGTTGTATTCCATGAAAAACAGAGTGGATTCGTAACAATTTTCGCAGAGACGAAGTTATGTGATTCTGAATTCTGATATATCTTGATTTCCGGTCTTAATTGTGAGTGCTTGATCTATCGGGCATGGGATATCTGTTTTTCCGTCCTCTGAAACAGTTTCTTTTCTTCCAATATCAAGAACTATTGTACGATATTGATCATGTTTTTGCAGTGGAAAGAATTATATAAAACATTAAAGCCGCAATAAATAACAATGAATGCAAGTCTTTTTGTTGATTCACGTGAATGTTCTCCGAAAACTATAATATTCTCTATATGATAATCGATTAAAATGTCCCTACATTACTTGATTTGTGAGTTTAACATAACTTTTATGTTTTTATAGTATGCAAAAAAGCTGTATGTTCTTACCAAAAAGTTTTTACATGAACGTGAAATATACAAGAAATGTGTTCACAACCGGATCAAGATAATGATCACGTTCGAAAATTATACAGAAAATTACAATTTTTAAAAATTTCAGCCAGATCATAATTGTTTGGATCTTCAAAAGGATTAAGCAAATTATATGAACTTTATGGATTCAGGAAATCCTTTGATCCGAACCTTCAGCAAAAAATTGCTAGAGGAACAAACAAAAATTCTACTTTCTCTAGAACTTTTTCAGCAGGTGCACCACCAGATCGAAATGAAAGCTTTTTCTCTGCAGAAGCAATCAGTTCTGCGGTTCTGTCCTCATCTGCATCAGCACCAACTGCACAACACAATTTATATCCAATGGTTTGATCTCGTTTTGTGAATATTTCTTTAACATAATAGCGAACACAATTTATATCAACATAGAACAAATAATATGTTTTTAATGTAATAGCGCATGTAGATAGATTCTCCAAAGGCTGAACTCGAGATACTAAACTTGGAAATGTTAGCAATCCTCTCTACAGTCCTACAGATACGTAGAGTTGTTTTTAAATCTATATATTCATTAGATCAAACAGGACACCAGAAAAATGCAGATGTAAGGAATCCCTCTACATCACACATATGACATGATATCTAAAGTGACTTTTTTTTTGGTTAACCATTGTTTCCGACCTTTTGGCCGACTAATCCACGGGGTCTGCACCCACCGCCACACAGACTCAAACCGGGTAAAGCCCTCCATTTTCGGGAGGTTGGCGTGGCCACTTCAGGGTTGTTTGCACCTGAATCCAATTGATTAAACAGTTTCATTGAATACGACACACTCGTCTACATTTCTCAGAAGTTTCAATTCCCATCTAAATTTGGTTTAAATAGAAAGAGTCGGCTGTTGATAAATATAATTGCATTCTTCACTAAACCATAAAAAAAATTTAAGCCGCGCAAACAAAAACACACGCACAGAATACTAGACAATCACTTTCAACCAATAGAGAACCCTTCCTCCCAAACTTGTTTTCAACTGAATTACTATGAGAAGAATCACTACCGAGTGAAGTATCATCTGTACCTCTAAAAAACTGGAAACCTTTATCTTTTAAGCTAGAGAGAACCTACCAATGCAAAGAGAACATGATTAGAACATTGCAATGTGTATAAACTAATACTGTAATAATCATGGCAAACTGATATTAAAACTAGCAATCACATCCCATTACAACAACCAAACCAACCCAAATGGAAGAAGAAGGTAAAAAAAAAATACCCATAAACAATTAAACCCAAGTGTAATCTCGTTGACATGGCCAAGGCTTGATAAAAGTCCTATAAGCAATTCTTCTTCTATATCATCTCGAGTTCGTCCAAGTTTCCTTGCAAAAGTCCTACTGCCTAGGTAATCCAAGTCGGCTTTCACTAAAGAAGACACATTTAGCAACAAAAGCTTCTCCAAATACAACTTATATTTGATAGTTAGAGACAACATATAAGGAGCATTGATTTCGATAGTATCTATATAATGTGCCCCAACTTGATGCCTAAACTCAGAGCCGTGGTTAGACAACACCAAGTTCTTAAATCTCTTTGAAGTAAAATCAATCCGTCTAACACCATAACAATCGTCCAACTCCAAAGTTTCCAAACAAGGGCTTCCGGATAACATTTTTCCAATTGAATCATCGTCTAATTTCCCTTGTGATATACGCAAATACTTAAGATTATCCCAACAAATAGCACCATTAGGAGGATTAAATACACAACAAAAAAGTTTCATGCGTGTAAAACATGAATTGTTGAAAAATAACTCATCATCAAAGGTAAACTCTTTTGGTACTCCTCGTATAAAATGATCGAAATCCCAAAAATAAAAATCAAACTCTTGAACGTTACGAGTAATAGCATAACGAATCCAACTATTGAATTGCAATGTGGGTGGAGTATCAACTTCACTATTGTAAGATATATGGAGTTTGAATATGTTGAGGTTNCCAAAGGCTGAACTCGAGATACTAAACTAGGAAATGTCAGCAATCCTCTCTACAATCCTACAGATATGTAGAGTCGTTTTTAAATCTATATATTCATTAGATCAAACAGGACACCAGAAAAATGCAGATTAAGGAATCCCTCTACATCACACATATGACATGATATCTAAAGTGACTTATTTTTTTTTTGTTAACCATGGTTTCCGACCTTTTGGCCGACTAATCCATTTTTGGGAGGTTGGCGTGGCCACTTCAGGGTTGTTTGCACCTGAATCCAATTGATTAAACAGTTTCATTGCGCAGAATATGACACACTCGTCTACATTTCTCAGATGTTTCAATTCCCATCTAAATTTGGTTTAAATAGAACGAGTCGGCTGTTGATAAATATAATTGCATTCTTCACTAAACCATAAAAAAAATTTAAGCCGCGCAAACAAAAACACACGCACAGAATACTAGACAACCACTTTCAACCAATAGATAACCCTTCCTCCCAAACTTTGTTTTCAACTGAATTACTATGAGAAGAATCACTACTGAGTGAAGTATCATCTGTACCTCTAAAAAACTGGAAACCTTTATCTTTTAAGCTAGAGAGAACCTACCAATGCAAAGAGAACATGATTAGAACATTGCAATGTGTATAAACTAATACTGTAATAATCATGGCAAACTGATATTAAAACTAGCAATCACATCCCATTACAACAACCAAACCAACCCAAATGGAAGAAGAAGGTAAAAAAAAAATACCCATAAACAATTAAACCCAAGTGTAATCTCGTTGACATGGCCAAGGCTTGATAAAAGTCCTATAAGCAATTCTTCTTCTATATCATCTCGAGTTCGTCCAAGTTTCCTTGCAAAAGTCCTACTGCCTAGGTAATCCAAGTCGGCTTTCACTAAAGAAGACACATTTAGCAACAAAAGCTTCTCCAAATACAACTTATATTTGATAGTTAGAGACAACATATAAGGAGCATTGATTTCGATAGTATCTATATAATGTGCCCCAACTTGATGCCTAAACTCAGAGCCGTGGTTAGACAACACCAAGTTCTTAAATCTCTTTGAAGTAAAATCAATCCGTCTAACACCATAACAATCGTCCAACTCCAAAGTTTCCAAACAAGGGCTTCCGGATAACATTTTTCCAATTGAATCATCGTCTAATTTCCCTTGTGATATACGCAAATACTTAAGATTATCCCAACAAATAGCACCATTAGGAGGATTAAATACACAACAAAAAAGTTTCATGCGTGTAAAACATGAATTGTTGAAAAATAACTCATCATCAAAGGTAAACTCTTTTGGTACTCCTCGTATAAAATGATCGAAATCCCAAAAATAAAAATCAAACTCTTGAACGTTACGAGTAATAGCATAACGAATCCAACTATTGAATTGCAATGTGGGTGGAGTATCAACTTCACTATTGTAAGATATATGGAGTTTGAATATGTTGAGGTTCACATTGGTAGGACATTGAGTTAAGGTTTTGTCGATAAACGAAAAGTCTCCTCCTGTGAAAATGAGGTTAGGAAGTTTAGTCCAAAGATGTTGCCATCGTTTCGAGATAGTAGATGTTGTTTTAATAACCTCTCTTGTGGTCATTATTCTCTCTTCTATGTACCATTTTTTAATTTTTATTCGAGAAATGATTTCGAGTAATAAGCCATCCGGTAAAGAACTTATTCTATCTTCCTTTTCTTCGTCCATGATTTTTATTCGATTTTGGATCAGTTTGGGGTTATGAAGTTATGATGGGTGACTCCTTGTAAGCAGGAACTGATTATTGATGCAAAGAAGGAGAATATAGGAAGATCCACAGAATGCGCATGTTCAACATGCGAATAAAACGTAAATTTTAAATTTGTACTAATATGCATAGGTTATTAACACCAAACACCATATGTACTTATCATGTTTTTTCAAATTTATATATATATATATATATATTTTTTTAATGTTTTTTAACTTTTATAATTTTTTTTTAATTATAAAACTACAAAACTGATATTACAAAACATAAAATATAAAGTCTAACAAGTTACAAGTATTAAACTGACAAACAATACTTAACATAAACTCATAAAGAAATAGAGAAAAGTCCAAAATGCATCCCTGTGGTATGCCAAAATCCCGTTTTTCATCTTTTTTCTTTTTTTTCGANCCTTGTGGTCATTATTCTCTCTTCTATGTACCATTTTTTAATTTTTATTCGAGAAATGATTTCGAGTAATAAGCCATCCGGTAAAGAACTTATTCTATCTTCCTTTTCTTCGTCCATGATTTTTATTCGATTTTGGATCAGTTTGGGGTTATGAAGTTATGATGGGTGACTCCTTGTAAGCAGGAACTGATTATTGATGCAAAGAAGGAGAATATAGGAAGATCCACAGAATGCGCATGTTCAACATGCGAATAAAACGTAAATTTTCTTCATCCTTACCCTAGGTTATTAACACCAAACACCATATGTACTTATCATGTTTTTTCAAATTTATATATTTTTTTTAATTTTTTTTAATTATAAAACTACAAAACTGATATTACAAAACATAAAATATAAAGTCTAACAAGTTACAAGTATTAAACTGACAAACAATACTTAACATAAACTCATAAAGAAATAGAGAAAAGTCCAAAATGCATCCCTGTGGTATGCCAAAATCCCGTTTTTCATCCTTTTTCTTTTTTTTTGGAACAAAATCATCCACCGTTAGTAAAGTTGGCACAAATACATCCCTCTGGACTAACGACGCAAAATTTTCCCCGTTAAGTGCCTCACGTGCTAGTCACGTAAGGGATATTTTGGTCTTTTTCTTTGTCCCAGCTATCACCACCCCCACCTTATCCTAATTTCCATCTCTTCCACACAACAATATACTCACTCCTCTCCAAAAACCCTAGCCGCCACCCTGCTAGCGTCACCACCGCCAGTCACCAAGCTACACCGCCACTACCACAAGCATCCCCGTGACCTCCTCACCACCTTTCACTACCACACGCGCCTCCAATACCACCCCTCACCACCTCCTCGTTTATAACGCGCCACCACCATCACTCTTATTCATCACCATTATCTAGATCTTGAAGAAAAAAGTAGGAAAACATGTATCGTGTGCGAGTTGAATCGTTACGAGTCAAACTCGTGACCAACGCGTGCATAACTCGATGTTTTGGGATAAAATATTAATGGGTTTCACATTTTTAATGAATAAAACTTGTATGGTATCGTCCTTATCGTGTCTTGTGTTCGGTTGTGTTTGGTTCGAGTCGAACCGTGGGGTAAAACCCACGGCCGTGGTTATTGATTAACGTTGGTGGTCACGGGTTCGAACCGTGACCCTTGTGGTTTGATTTTTCTTTGTTTTACTTTCGTTTTGGTTCTTGTGGTTAATGAATACCGGCTAAAAGCCGAGGCGGGGAGTAGATTAAGTGAGTTTTGATGAAGTTGAAGTTGATGTTGTGTTTTGTTGCGAACCGTAGTTGTGGGTTGCCAAGGAGATGAGTTTCCCACCTAAAAAAGGCGTGGTGACAGCTGGGACAAAGAAAAAGACCAAAATACCCCTCACGTGAATAGCACGTAAGGCACTTAACGGGAAAATTTTGCATCGTTATTCCAGAGGGATGTATTTGTGCCAACTTTACTAACGGTGGATGATTTTGTTCAAAAAAAAAAAAAAAAAAGGTGACAAACGGGATTTTGGCATACGACAGTGATGTATTTTGGACTTTTCTAAAAAAAAAAAAAAATGTTCTACTGTTAACATGGAATGTTATTATTATTTTTTATTTTTTTCCCTTTTTTTATACCTTTTTGTGGGTTAGTAGGAGTACTAATATCCTTTTTTTGACCCAATTTGTCTGATTATGTTGTTACTCCGCATATTGTGACATAGTACTACTATATATGAATTCTTAACGAGGATCTTAATCCTACAAACAAATATATTACAAATGTTACATCCACGTGTACAGGGTTACTTATTTTATTTTGAACTAACGAGAAAATATTGCTAAACAAAAAAATTTATGTTGGCGAAAGAGATTTAATTATATCTTTATCGTCTCTACATCGTAGGTCTCTTACCGGTAGTAACTAAAAAAAAAAGCTCGATCAATTGGGAGAAGTACACTTCTGTTTTATAAAAGTAACCTTAAATTTTTACAGGAACAAACATAACACGCTACTTTTATTACATTAAACATGTATACAAAGCAGAACTATTTAAGGGGTTTTTTTTTTTTTTTTTTTTTTTTTCTTTCTAATTTTGTAGAAAAGTACAAACAAATACTTTTATAGACTCAAAGACGACTGAAAGGCCATAGAGACCGAACCAACATCTTTATAATCACTAGACCAAGGACTCTTTGTTTATATCACATGCAAATTAACTCTAGAATAACACTTAAACCTTCATGTTTTGTGTCATCATCGTCATAAACTCATCGATATCAATCACACCATCTTGGTTCGAATCCACACCTCTCACCATTTTTCGACAATCTTGCAAGCTACACCTCTCTCCAAGCCTCTTCATCAATTCATACACTTCCTCGACGCTTATTTTCCCATCTCCATCGAGATCAAACGTCTTAAACGCGCTTTGCACATCTACCGCTTTAACTGCACCACCTTTCCTTTGCACCTCCATAAACTCCTTGAAATCAATAAAACCATCTCCATCCAAATCCGCCACCTCAAATATCTTTTGGATGTCTCTTTCTGTACCTCCTTGTTTCAGTGCTCTAAGAATAGCCTTGTATTCGCCTCTTGATATCTTGCCATCTTTATCACGATCAAACTTGTCAAAAACACGCCTCATCTCGTTCACGTTTGGTTGGAACATAGGCAGGCCCGAAGGTTGTCTGTCGCTACTAGAGAACATCCTAGATGGTTTCCTAAGGAACTTACGCTTAGAGATGTTGTATTGGATGTCAAGAAAGCTCATTTTCGACATTGTTTTTTTTTATGTTTAGATGGCTATCTATGAACAAGAATACCTAAAATACCAAATGTTTAGATGTTTAGATGCCTAAATGGTATCAAAGGAAAGAATATTATTATAAGCAACTTGTTAGGAGATATAAAGTTGGGAACAATTTAAGGCTTGTGGCATGACAAATGGTCTACGTGCATGATTAAAGTTATTCTTGATTCTTTGTGTGATTTATGAAAGCAAGTCTTCCTTATCATCTATTGGTACCTATAAAATTCTTTCTAACTAAACAATGATAGTAGCCAGGAATTTTTATTAGGGGGCTCGGATATTTTGAGATGATAATAACGTTCAATGTTATTTTTCGAACCAATAATCGAATTGATAAACCTATTTGCACTAAAATGATGAACTTGCACAATTAGAAATATATCTTCGACTTAGGATCAAATGAGAAGAACTCTTAAAATTAAATGAGAAGAATGAGAAATAACTATAATCATATATTAGAGATGCATCGACTTGAATTAGATGCATCCCTAATCTTTTAGATGCACCCTAATATATTTTCTAGCTAAAAATTAGATAATATACATATATTAGATGCATGTTAGCAAGTTAGGAAAATCCTAATGTATTTTTCGTCCTTTGCGGTTCAAATTTGTTGCAAGTACTACTTTGCATCGTTTTCACTTCAAAATTACTTTTGAAACTAATTGGGATGCATCTAAATGAATAGAGATGCATCTAATTCAAGTCGATGCATCTCAAATATGTGGTTATAGTTATTTCTCATCCTTCTCATTATAAGTTTTCTTCTCACTGGATCCTTACCCATATATCTTTATCTTTATATGAATTAATAAAACTTTAACCATTTATCATATCAAGTTATTTTCTATAAAAGATGCTAAACTAACTTGTTATTCCACATGCTAAACTAACTTATGTAGTAGATTGTCCGCACGATGCAAAGACTTCAAAGAAAGCAATAACAATGGTGACAGGTCGTGGTTCACAATTTTAGTGATTATGCGGCAATAATTTTCATGTTAAATATATATAGTACCATCAAAGCATTCATATAACCATTTCTTTTAAATGCAAAAAGTTGCACATTTTAGCTTTTATTACTTAGCTAAAAAACCGTACATAAATTAGACAATGTCAAATTTATATTAAATTTTAAAATTAGGAAAAACAATAGAGCTAGCCAATAAAATATCACAATGACGTGTTAAACGTTTATATCAAGGTTATCAAGATCGCGATCCTACTTAGGATCGTTTTTGTCTCCGTAAGATCGAGATCGTATGATCGAATCGGGATCGTAAGATCCTACAAAAATGTAAATTTTTTATATAGGGGTTGTAGTATTATATAGCTTTATATAAAATTCGATATAAAAGACCAATTTAAATGAATATAGATGAAAATTACAAAGTTTAAACATCGTATTAATATAAAAATGTAATAGGTGCAATTACTTCATGTTTCAGTCGTTTGATAAACGATTTGGATAGAAAAGAAATATGACACGAGTAAAGTTGAGTCATGTAAAAAGGTAAAATTCTGTCAAAATTTAGGAAGTAGGATTAATTTCACTAAAAAGTTTGTTTAATAATAAACATTAGGCTTTATAGTAGGATCGGGATCGATAGCGATCCTACGATCTTACTAGCTATCTTACGATCTTACTTCGATCCTATGCTATCTCCGATCCTACTTAGATCTTGCAAGGTTTACCAATGTATGATCGTAAAATCGTACGATCCTACGATCAAGATCGCGATCTTAATAACCATGGTTTATATACTCAAGCTATCTAATTATATCAATAGAGCTTTTTTTCATTAACTTGTATACCTTTTTTTTTTTTTTTTTTTTTTTTTTTTTTTTTTTATGTAAAACATATTTTGATAGTAAAAATGTGTGATGGGCTCGTATGTATATTGGGCCTGCAAGAAGTCAAATTTACAAGTAAATAGGTCTCCCACTACACTACCTTTTGTTACGCCGTTTCTTTTCTGTCTTCCTCTTTGTTTCTTCTTCATTATCATCATCATGTATTTGTTTCCTTTTTTCTTTCTTTCTTTTTTTTTTTCTTTGAGTATTTATAGTCCCCCACCATCTTCCTAAATACTTGTAGCACCCAAACATAATGCGTGTAACTCACACTAATATTTGAGCCTTATAGCAGGTGCCAAATTAAAAACTCGATGAAACATGGGTTGATATTCAAGCTATAAGTTGGATAAGTTAGGACGGTTGGGGGTGGCTGATAAACCATATATTGTTGAATACTTATCACATGTTATTTGCTTATATTACGCATATTTGTATCTGAATTGATACTTAATTGGTTTAGTTTTATCATTTTAGTAATTATAGAGCAATATTGTCAACGGCACGAAAAGAAGACATGAATTGCAGCTATTTTGTATGCAAGCTGTAAAAGAGCATACAGCGTAAGAAACTCTGGCCTTACGCCGTATTGGTACATGGAAGGATTCACTAAGTCTTGGTGAATATTGAAGAATACGACGCATTCTACTATGGCAATCCGTCGTAATTGGATGCTCTACAATCAAAACCCAAGTCAACCATTGAAGGATAACGGCGTATGAATCTCTGGCCATACGTCGTAATGAAGATCTTATCCCCTATCCAAGTTTATCGAAGATTTAAAGGTTACGGTGTATCTCATCTCTAGATTACGCCGTATTTAGAAGATACGCAGAATATGCTTGAAATATGCTTTCTTCGTCAACAGCATCAGACTCACTATTATTTAACCTTTCACTATAATCACTTCCATTCTAATCTACAAGGTTGTCATTGTTAATGTCTCGAATAACATCATAGTCAGAATGTTTTGAATACATGTCAACCCTATTCTCATTCTCTTAGGCAACTCTCATAAATTCACCTATATAACTACCTGACTTAAGTTTCATAATACCTCTTGTAAGTGTAGTATCAAGCAGACAATAGTATATATATGTGTTTAGGATTATTTAAGACTAAGGGTGTGTTTATTTTTTCCTTAGCTAAGGGCCCATGTGAGTCCCATGTCTATATAAGCCTCTTAATTGGGAGTACGCTATAATATAATACTTGTGAATATAAACCAACTAAGGGAAATAACGGGTCCCATTTAAAAAAGAAATACTATTAAATTAGTGGATCCCACTATTCCTTCCCCATAACTAAAATAGAAACACACGTTAAACCTTTAAAGCTCACCTACTTGCATTTTTTTCAAATCGAATGTCATTCAAGACCTTTCATGGAACCATGAATAAACTTAAGAGGGTTTGGGAGGAAAACCCCATCGCGATGGAGTGTAACAGTCAAATTCACCCATTAATTCTATTAATACAAATATCGCCTAAAAACGTTATTTATATTTTACGATCTTTGCTAAGTTTTGTTAATGACAAAGTACAAACTTTAGCTTATAGTAAAACATCACTTTAGTTTTAAGTCTTGTATAACTAGACTTTACATTTCTTTTTAAACATAACATAGGTTTTACTTCTTTAAAAAGAAAGTGTCACATCTCATCAATATGCATTTATGGAAAGTTTATGTGTTTGACCATCTATAGTTCTTACACATTTTTGGAAGCATTCCACATTGAGTCAATGCATGTAATAAGTTGATGTGACCTAGTTTGTCTTGGAGAGATTTATTGCAAGTTTGGTCTGTCAGCTCTGGCGGAACCCTGGAGGTACACGGGCGGAACCCTTCTGAGGGTGCCGCCGTTTCCGCCAGAGTGCTGACTTTCTTGGGTATAAATACCAAGGCACTTGCAAGAAATCTCTCATCACTTAGAGTCATATTTCACATACTTTCTCTCATCTAACTCAGTAAGATCTAACTTGTGTGGTTCTCTTGTGTAGCAAAGGAGTTCACATATTGATCTAAGAAGTTACAAGTTTCAACTCAAAGTTGCAAGACTTGATTAGCTTTGTTGTGTATAGACTTTGGTAGTTTATACTTGATTTGTATCTTGTGTAGAAGTGATCGGTTAGTATTTTAGGCCTCAAAATACATAGTGTGTCGGGAGTTGTTGTACCCTTGTAAAAGAACTAACGGGAGTGGTTGTACCCTTGGTAAAGAACTCGACATCTAGCTTAGTGTCGGAAAAAGGAATTAGGCGACGTTAGGTTGGTTCTACCTCGAACTAGAACTCGGTATTTAGCTTTGTACCGGATAAACGTGTAAGCGACGATTGTAAAGGTTTCTCCACCGGGAAAGGAGTTTGTTGACTAGTGCTTTAAACTCTCGAGTTGGATACTCGGGGCGTGGACGTAGGGCAAGGAAAAAGAGTCCTTGTAGCCGAACCACGATAAACAATCGTGTTGTGGTTTGATCGTTTCTTTCTCTAGTCTTGCTTGCTACTTATTATCTTTTAGATTATATCTTTGATAGTATCTTTGCTTATATCTTTGATTATTTGAAAAGTATATCTTAGATTATATCTTTGATTATACGAAAGTTTCAAAAGATAATTAACTTAAAAAGCGGTAAACTATTCAACCCCCCTTCTAGTTTTCCACAATTGGCATCAAGAGCTACGTTACTCAAGATCTTTAAAATATATTGTATTTTAAAACTTGGATCGATCCATGGATTTTGAAAATCTCAAAGAAGGGCAACGTACACAAAAACCACCGCTATTTGAAAAAGAAAACTTTCTTGAATGGAAAAGTAAATTTGAAAACTATGTGAGATCAATTGATCAAGATCTTTGGCATATTATTTCTATTGGTGATTTCAAACCAACGAACACGAGTTTTGAAAATCAATATGATTATCCCAAACTTGATAAAAACACTAAAGCTAAGATAATGATTTATAAAGCTTTACCAAGGGTCGAATATGAAAGAGTGTTTGTTTGTCAAACGGCTAATGATATTTGGAAAAATTTGTTAAACCATCATCAAGAAATATGTCAAGTCAAAGATGATCAATTTGATCTTACATATGAATTAGAAGTTCTAGAAAAACTAATAGATAGACACTTAATAGAAGTGAATACATGTACTACTAGTTTAAATGTTTTCAATGAAGGTACAAGTGAAGATGATTACGTGTGTCAAAGAGAACCTGCTTGCGAATCATGGAATGACACGGATGTAGATGAAGATGATCATCCGATTAGTGATTGTCAACTAGATAAAACAACAAGCAAGGTACAATTTGAAACCAAACACTTTTGCTTTGACACATTTATCCTAGAGTTTTCTAAAATAGAAAATGAGTCTAAACTTTCATGTAACATGGACCTAAAAACCATTTTTAACAATGAACCTTCAAAATCTCTTGTGAACAATTTTGAAAAGGAAATCATGTTAGAAGATAAAATGTCTAGACTTGAAAGTAATGTTGAAATTGATCTAGAATGCAAAACATGTCTAAATTACAAACATGATATTCAAAGACAAAAAGAAAAAGGAAAAATGCTTGCTAAATTTGAAGAAAGTTCAAAATGTCTTGAAAGATTGTTAAGAAATCAAAAGTCTTTTAGAGATAAAACCGGACTAGGATTTAACTCAAAAGCACCATCAACAAGTAAAACAAAGCAAGTAAAATTTGTTAAACCTAGAAGAGAGATTTAGAAGTAATTTAATCTCTAATAGAAACTTACGATAAAAGGATTAAGAACATCATGTTTTATGCCTTTATATGTTTGTCTAATCTTCGTGAATTTATGAGTTATTGAGTTCCCAAGCTTGCCTTCAAGCCAAGATGTTACGCCTAGTGTTTATTCTCTTAATAGCATCTCTATGGAGCTTAAAAGGTACGCATTAGTTCATTTTGCCATTTGTTACTTCTTGATTGTTTGCATTAAGTGTTGTAGTAAGTAGTATTAGTAGTTTGTATCCTAATAATGTTAATGTGCTTTAGTAATAATGAGGATTAGATCCTTTGCGACAAGGTATTTCGACACTACTACTAGTAGGAGATATAAGGTGTTTTGGCTCTTTAACTATTAAGAAATAGACACGAGAAACTCTTGAGTGAGTCTAACTTAATACTTGTTTACAAGTGAGCTAACTATGAATCTCCTAAGTGATAAGATGTTCAACACTTTTGTGATGCTTGCAAAGATTCGTAAAACAAATGTCTGTAATATAACATTCTTCAACACCATACTTCATGATTTCTAATATGTCTTAATTCAATCACTCTTTTAGTGGAATTTCATTTAAGAGACACAAGGTAAAATGAACCATATTAGCTTACATTAGGGTGTTTGGGAGAAAATGATTTATAAACATCTAGGATTTGCACATCAAACTTGACACTTAGTCTTATGATGTTGTATCTCTTGGAATTTTGCAAAACGAATAACATTCATAATGTTTTTGAAAGGAAACCTAAAAAAAAGTCGAGAAGTCGTTGAATATAACATTTAACGAAAGACCACCTCCTTCTAAGATATCATCTTCGCTAGGTGATGACTTAGTCGAAAGTCCAACAATGGTAAGACAAGCAAGTTAAGTAAAATGACAAGGAAAATGAACTATTAAAAAGAATAAACATAGATGTTTAAAATCCTAAAGTCATACACTAAAGAGTGTCACAACATTAAGGGTAAAGTTCAAAATATAAACAACGTCTTCTCACCTCGAGTCAAACATTGAATCAAGCAATATTGACATAGGTCATATGACTTGAATCATGAGTCACTGGTAAAATCAAACAAATTTGATAAAAACAAGTTTTTGGACATTAGAATAAAACTACGAGTTTAACAAATTAGATATTTCAAAAATAGATTGAGTGAATGTAGTGTTAAC
>LBNU01013319.1:6687-24167 GCA_014162995.1 Artemisia annua
AAAAAAAAAAAAAAAAAAAAAAAAAAAAAAAAAAAAAAAAAAAAAAAAAAAAAAAAAAAAAAAAAAAAAAAAAAAAAAAAAAAAAAAAAAAAAAAAGGTGTCGATGACAGCTACTGGGTGATTACGAATATTTATATTTTATCATATATAAATCATACATTTGAATTATAATAGTTTCCACATCTCTTTCATACATACAAAACACACATACATCTCTTGTGACTAGTATAATAAATATACATTTCATTTATCAAAACTGTTCTTATCATTTCATATTAATTAGCTTATCGAAAAATGAGGGAGATCGCGCGAAATAGTTTTCGCGCGGACCGCGAAAATGATGATGAAGTGGAGAAGTATGAAGTAGAAGATGTTAGAGAAGAAGGCGTAAAACGGCGTCGGAGTATGTTCGCATTGTTGACGTGGGATTTGGGGCTGGATTCAAGTCATCATGATAATAGAGATAAAGTCATGGATGGGATTAAAGGCTTCTTCATTGTTCCAACAAACAGGTTATTTTTTTTATTTTTGTTTTGGTGTTTGGATATATGTATGTGATTGGGTGAGATAGTGACCAGTTGGGATTAAGAGACGTCATTGGGCTTCCAACCGGCGATTTCCTGATGATTTGGAGGTTTTTGGATAAGCATTTTTGAATATAAGAAGTGATTTGGTTAAGTATATAGTAGTATAATTAGCTCCGACTTAATTAATCGGGTTAGTCTTATCGACTGTAACATGTTTATATATAACTCGAGCACGACTCTTCCAGGCCAGTTTATATCGATGTTTTGCAGGATAAATGGGTTGCACAGACTAAACATGTTAAATTGGTTACCAAGTCGACTATTCAAAAAGGTTTTAATCCATTACAGATTTATTAATGGTTTATGTGGGTTAACCTGAACACGACCCAAATTTATATAGTCTCAATCCGGCTGTTTGTTTTGTGTTACTTTTAGGTCTTGCCAAGAACTAACATCTCTAAGTGGGACACTTAATTTGTGGGTTTTGTTGCACGCTTAATAATAAAGGAGAGTGCAAGTTAAGACATAGCAAAATCATTGACAAGGAGAGAAAGATAGTGCACATGTCATTACTCATTAGACATTAAACTAGGCATACCAATCATACATGTGAATGGTTTTATCTTTTATGTAAAGTTTTCTAGCTTATTTAGATGTTCAAAAAGGTGAAAGGTGTGTTCACAAGAAGTTGTGCTTTTAGACTCTAAATATGCACAAGTTGTGTAGCTTTACCCACAAAACTATTGGCGTTTAAAATAAAACCATGCTTACATCCCGTGAATTTAAGCTTATTAATAGGTTATTATGGTATATAAGTTTGTTTGTTAATTATATCTACTTATTGTTTAGAAAATGTAAAATCTTTTTAAAAGATAGAAAAAAAAAAATCATTACTATTTTTAGTACATCATCTAGTATTGGATTATTGGTAATAATGAAGAAGCAATTTTAGGAATAAATATGAACTTTTACATTGTTGTTCAAAATAAAAAGATACCCAACAAAATAATTGATGTTAACAGAAACCTCCTTTAAACAAAACGTCAAAGTTTTAGATACAAATTTAAAAGTCAAATTGACAAAATGTAAGATTGTGAAAGTTTTGTTTAGAAACATGTCATCCTTATTCTTTTTATAGATATGCTTTTGCATCTTTCATTGATTTTATTATAGCAATAAATCCAATTATATTCATTCTATTAACAGCTGGATAAGATGAATGGGTCATTGACTAGCATGTTCCAATTTCCATGTTTGTGTAGACAACACAAATAACATGGCTAGACAGTATCATGTTAACAAACACAATAGATATTGACTTAACCAATATTCTTTCTATAAATAATCAGAATTTTTCTGCCTGGTTAATGACATGTGCAATGTGCATAAAATAAATATGAAGAACATAATCTATACTTTTAATTCAAACAAATTAATAATGAAATCGAATACTAAAATGTTTTTTCACTTATAATTATTAAAGTTCATTGCATCAGAGCTATACTTACTTGATATGTCTAAAAAATGTTTGAAAATTTTAACACTATGTAAAACCTTGAATGTTAGTAAAACATATCGAGATTGTACCGTTTCCTACATTTCTTTACTTACAATGTCGAATGTATGTTTTCTTATCATTTTGTGTTGTCAAGCAACAATATAATCTGTTTAGTATCGTTAGACCATTTAGTATGTAACCCCATATATTATCAGTTTATATGCTATTTTGTATTAGTTCATTTTGTTCATGCCATTTCCATGGTTTTGTACTTTTGTGTCATGTCATACTATATCACTATATTGTGAAGATAACTTCTGGAAATGCAGTAAGCGGTTTTCCTTGATGCAGATGGTACCGGGCTTGGGAAAAATTCATATTATTATGGGCAGTCTACTCATCTTTCTTCACACCCATGGAATTTGGCTTCTTTAGGGGATTGCCTGATAACCTGTATTTGTTAGACATTTTTAGCCAAGTGGCTTTCTTCATCGACATTTTTCTTCAATTCTTTGTTGCTTATAGAGACAGTCAGACCTACAAGTTGGTCTTTAGCCGAGAACTCATTGCCATTCGGTTAGTTTTGTAATTTTGTTCTTTTCGAACCTATAAGACAAAAACTAACATTCAATCTTATTGTTATTTCATATTTTCATATTTTATACTATAACTTTCTTTTCGCAGATACTTAAAATCTCATTTTATATTTGATTTACTTGCCTGCATGCCTTGGGATATTCTGTATACGGTACCACTCTATACACCATTTAAACACCAACCACATTATTTAGTTAATAATACTGATTATTATTTATTTTTAGTTTCTCACGTTTCTATCCGTTTTAATACATTTTTGTCCGTTTTTATATATTTTCATACGTTTTCGTCCATTTTTACACGTTTTAATCTGTTTTTTATGTTTTTATCTGTTTTTATACGTTATCGTCCGTTTTCATACGTTCTCGTCTATTTTTATACGTTTTTGTGCATTTTTATATGTATTTATCTGTTTTATACGTTTTCGTCCATTTTTATACGTTTTCGTCCGTTCTTATACGATTTCATCTATTTTTATCAGTTTTTATACATTTTCATCCGTTTTTATATGTTTGTATACGTTTTCATCCGTTTTATACGTTTTCATCCGTTCATTTACGTTTTTATCTGTTATTATACGTTTTCATCCATTTTTGTACGTTTTCGTCCGTTTTTATACGTTTTTGTCCGTTTCTTTATGTTTTCTTTCGCTTTCAAACATTATCATCCGTTTTTATACGTTTTTGTCCGTTTTTATACGTTCTTGTACGCTTTTATATCTTTTTAGACGAACGAAAACGTATAAAAATGGTTGAAAACATATGAAAGCATAAGAAAATGTATAAAAACAGACAAAATATACAAAAATGGATGTAAACGTATAAAAAAAGATAAATACGTATGAAAATATATAAAAATGGGCGAAAACGTATAAAAACGGATGAAAACGTTTGAAAGCGTAAGAAAACGTATAAAAACGGAAGAAAATATACAAAAACGAACGAAAACGTACAAAAACAGATAAGTACGTATGAAAACAGATGAAAACGTTTGAAAGCATAAGAAACGTATAAAAGCTGACGAAAATGTATAAAAACAAACGAAAACGTACAAAAATGATCGATAACGTATAAAAGCACATTAAAACCTATGAAGACGTATAAAAACGAACGAAAACATATGAAAGCGTAAGAAAACATAAAAAAATGGACGAAAATGAATAAAAACGGATAAAATGTATAAAACAAACGAAAACGTATAAAACGGACGAACACGTATAAAAACAGATGAACACGTATAAAAACAGATAAAAACGACCGAAAATGTATAAAAATATACGCAAACATATAAAAACAAATGAAAACGTGGACAAACCCTTGAATTATTTAAAAAAACATTACATAAGCTCATAAAAAAAAAAAAAAAAAAAAAAAAAAAAAAAAAAAAAAAAAAAAAAAAAAAAAAAAAAAAAAAAAAAAAATTGGTGTCGATGACAGCTACTGGCTGATTACGAATATTTATATTGATCATATATAAATCATACATTTGAATTATACTCGTAATAGTTTCCACATCTCTTTCATACATACAAAACACACATACATCTATCGTGACTAGTATAAATATACATTTCATTTATCAAAACTGTTCTTATCATTTCATATTAATTAGCTTATCGAAAAATGAGGGAGATCGCGCGAAAAAGTTTTCGCGCGGACCGCGAAAATGATGATGAAGTGGAGAAGTATGAAGTAGAAGATGTTAGAGAAGAAAGCGTAAAACGGCGTCGGAGTATGTTCGCATTGTTGACGTGGGATTTGGGGCTGGATTCAAGTCATCATGATAATAGAGATAAAGTCATGGATGGGATTAAAGGCTTCTTCATTGTTCCAACAAACAGGTTGGATTTTGTTATTTTTATATATTTTTTTGTTTTGTTTTAGTGTCTGGAATCTGGAATGTGTGTGAGAGATGCCACGTGGTGCTATGTGATTGAGTGAGATATTGACCAGTTAGGATTAAGAGACGTCATTGGGCTTCCAACCTGCCATTTCCTGATAATTAGGAGGTGTTTGGATAAGCATTTTAGAATATGCTACTAAAATGTTCTAAGCAGGAGTATAAGAAGTGATTTGGTTAGCGATATAAAATAATTAGCTCGAACTTAATTAATCGGGTTAGTCTTATCGACCGTAAACATGTTTATATTTAACTTGATCACGACTCTTCCAGCCAGTTTATATCGATTTGTTGCAGGATAAATTGGTTGCACATACTAAACATGTTAAATTGGTTAGCAAGTCGACTATTCAAAAGGTTTTAATCCATTACAGATTTATTAATGGTTTATGTAGGTTAACCTGAACACGACCCAAATTTATATAGCCTCAATCCGGCGGTTTGTTTTGTGTTACTTTAAGGTCGTGCCAAGAACTAACATATGGAGGTGGGACACTTAATTTGTGGGTTTTGTTGCACGCTTAATAATAAAGGAGAGTGCAAGTTAAGACATAGCAAAATCATTGACAAGGAGAGAAAGATAGTGCACATGTTATTAGACATTAAACTAGGCATACCAATCATACATGTGAATGGTTTTATCTTTTATGTAAAGTTTTCTAGCTTATTTAGATGTTCAAAAAGGTGAAAGGTGTGTTCACAAGAAGTTGTGCTTTTAGACTGTAAATATGCACAAGTTGTGTAGCTTTACCCACAAAACTATTGGCATTTAAGATAAAACCATGCTTACATCCCGTGAATTTAAGCTTATTAATAGGTTATTATGGTATATAAGTTTGTTTGTTAATTATAGAGTAAATTACATAGATGGTCCCTGTGGTTTGCCGAAAGTTTCACCCACAGTCCCTGAAAGTTAAAAGTTGCACGGATAGTCCCTATCTCTGAAAAGAATAACACTAATGGTCCCTTTTTTAACTGTCGTTAAGTAACTTCCGTTATAATTTACACGTTAGTCCCTTTTGGTTAAATATCGTTGCATTGTTTATCCTTTATAATAACAGCCGTTTATAACTTAAAGTTTTTCGAATTTTTCTTACGTTTTCATCCGTTTTTATACGTTTTCATGCGTTTTAATCCGTTTTCGTCCGTTTTTATACGATTTCATCCGTTTTTTTTACGTTTTCATCCGTTTTCATGCGTTTTTATACGTTTTCGCTCGTTTTTCTTACGTTATTGTCTGTTTTCCTACGTTTTCATCCATTTTTATCCGTTTGGGTCCGTTTTTATACGTTTTCGCTTGTTTTTATACGTTTTCCTTTATTTTTCTTACATTTTCATACGTTTTTATCTGTTTTTATAAGTTTTCATACGTTTTTATATGTTTTCGTTCGTTTTTATACGTTTTCTTACACTTTCATCGGTTATTTTTATGTTTTCATATGTTTTTCTCCGTTTCCTTCCGTTTTCATTCATTTTTAATCATTTTTCTCCGTTTTTATACGGTTTGGTCTATTTTTATACGTTTTCGTTCGTTTTATAAGTTTTTGCTCATTTTTCATCCATTTTTATCCGTTTTCATCTATTTTTATCCGTTTTTGTCCTTTTTTATATGTTTTCTTCCGCTTTTCTTATATTTCCATACGTTTTATCCATTTTTATGCGTTTGCGTTCGTTTTTCTTACGTTTTCATATGTTTTAATATTTTTATCCGCTTTTCTACATTTTCGCTCATTTTTCTTACGTTTCATACATTCGGTCCATTTTTATACATTTTCATTCGTTTTTATATGCTTTCATCCGTTTTTCTTAAATTCTCATACACTTTTATCTATTTTTATACATTTTCATCCGGTTTCATACGTTTTTATACGTTAACGGATTAAAATGTATAAAAATGGATGAAAATATAAGGAAAACAGACAGAAACATAAGAAAACGTATAAAAATGGATAAAAATATTAGAAAAATGGAGCGAAAACATATAAAACGGACGAAAACGTACAAAAATGGACCAAAACGTATAAAAACAGACGAAAATGAATAAAAATGGATGAAAACGGAAGGAAGCGGAGAAAAACATATGAGAACATAAAAATAACCAATGAAAATGTAAGAAAACGTATAAAAACGAACGAAAACATATAAAAACCTATGAAACATATAAAAACGGATAAAAACGTATGAAAATGTAAGAAAAATAAAGGAAAACGTGTAAAAACAAGCGAAAACGTATAAAAATGGACCCAAACTGATAAAAACAGATGAAAACGTAGGAAAACAGACAATAACGTAAGAAAAACGAGCGAAAACGTATAAAAACGCATGAAAACGGATGAAAACGTAAGAAAAACGGACGAAATCGCATAAAAATGGACGAAAACGGATTAAAATGCGTGAAAACGTATAAAAACGGATGAAAGCATAGGAAAACGTAAGAAAAATTCAAAAAACTTTAAGTTATAAACGACCGTTATTATAAAGGATAAACGATGCAACGATATTTAACCAAATGGGACTAACGTGTAAATTATAACGGAAGTCACTTAACGACAGTTAAAAAAAGGACCATTAGTGTTATTCTTTTCAGAGCTAGGGACTATCCGTGCAACTTTTAACTTTCAGGGACTGTGGGTGAAACTTTAGGCAAACCACGGGGACCATCTATGTAATTTACTCTTAATTATATCTACTTATTGTTTAGAAAATGTAAAATCTTTTTAAAAGAGAGAGGGAAAAAAAAAAAAAAAATCATTACTATTTTTAGTACATCATCTAGTATTGGATTGTTGGTAATAATGAAGAAGCAATTTTAGGAATAAATATGAACTTTTACATTGTTGTTCAAAACAAAAAGATACCCAACAAAATAATTGATGTTAACAGAAACCTCCTTTAAACAAAAAGTCAAAGTTTTAGATACAAATTTAAAAGTCAAATTGACAAAATGTAAGATTGTGAAAGTTTTGTTTAGAATCATGTCATCCTTATTCTTTTTATAGATATGCTTGTACATCTTTCATTGATTTTATTATAGCAATAAATCCAATTATATTCATTCTATTAACAGCTGGATAAGATGAATGGGTCATCATTGACTAGCATGTTCCATGTTTGTATCTACAACACAAATAACATGGCTTGACAGTATCTGTTAACAAAAATTATTCACGATAGATATTGACTTAATCCAGTATTCTCTTTATAAATAATCATAACTTTTATAAGATGGATCAGACTTTTAGTCCTCTTTACTTCCTTTTTTTGGTTTATTTTCTGTTTTCTGCCTAGGAAATGACATGTGCAGTTATGCATAAAATGAATATGAAGACATAATTTATACTTGTAATTCAAACAAATTAATAATGAATCGAATACTAAAATTTTTTTTCACTAATAGTATATAGTGAAGACTCATAACTTATTTCAGTGTTTTGTATCGTATACCCTAAGTTTTGATAACTTCTGGAAATGCAGTAAGCGGTTTTCCTTGATGCAGATGGTACCGGGCTTGGGAAAAATTCATATTATTATGGGCAGTCTACTCTTCTTTCTTCACACCCATGGAATTTGGCTTCTTTAGGGGATTGCCTGATAACCTGTATTTGTTAGACATTTTTAGCCAAGTCGCTTTCTTCATTGACATTTTTCTGCAATTCTTTGTTGCTTATAGAGACAGTCAGACCTACAAGTTGGTCTTTAGCCGAGAACTCATTGCCATTCGGTTAGTTTTGTAATTTTGTTCTTTTCGAACCTATAACACAAAAAATAACATTCAATCTTATTGTTATTTCATGTTTTCATATTTTATACTATAACTTTCTTTTCGCAGATACTTAAAATCTCATTTTATATTTGATTTACTTGCCTGCATGCCTTGGGATATTCTGTATACGGTACCACTCTATACACCATTTAAACACCAACCACATTATTTAGTTAATAATACTGCTNTTTGTTAATTATATCTACTTATTGTTTAGAAAATGTAAAATCTTTTTAAAAGATAGAAAAAAAAAAATCATTACTATTTTTAGTACATCATCTAGTATTGGATTATTGGTAATAATGAAGAAGCAATTTTAGGAATAAATATGAACTTTTACATTGTTGTTCAAAATAAAAAGATACCCAACAAAATAATTGATGTTAACAGAAACCTCCTTTAAACAAAACGTCAAAGTTTTAGATACAAATTTAAAAGTCAAATTGACAAAATGTAAGATTGTGAAAGTTTTGTTTAGAAACATGTCATCCTTATTCTTTTTATAGATATGCTTTTGCATCTTTCATTGATTTTATTATAGCAATAAATCCAATTATATTCATTCTATTAACAGCTGGATAAGATGAATGGGTCATTGACTAGCATGTTCCAATTTCCATGTTTGTGTAGACAACACAAATAACATGGCTAGACAGTATCATGTTAACAAACACAATAGATATTGACTTAACCAATATTCTTTCTATAAATAATCAGAATTTTTCTGCCTGGTTAATGACATGTGCAATGTGCATAAAATAAATATGAAGAACATAATCTATACTTTTAATTCAAACAAATTAATAATGAAATCGAATACTAAAATGTTTTTTCACTTATAATTATTAAAGTTCATTGCATCAGAGCTATACTTACTTGATATGTCTAAAAAATGTTTGAAAATTTTAACACTATGTAAAACCTTGAATGTTAGTAAAACATATCGAGATTGTACCGTTTCCTACATTTCTTTACTTACAATGTCGAATGTATGTTTTCTTATCATTTTGTGTTGTCAAGCAACAATATAATCTGTTTAGTATCGTTAGACCATTTAGTATGTAACCCCATATATTATCAGTTTATATGCTATTTTGTATTAGTTCATTTTGTTCATGCCATTTCCATGGTTTTGTACTTTTGTGTCATGTCATACTATATCACTATATTGTGAAGATAACTTCTGGAAATGCAGTAAGCGGTTTTCCTTGATGCAGATGGTACCGGGCTTGGGAAAAATTCATATTATTATGGGCAGTCTACTCATCTTTCTTCACACCCATGGAATTTGGCTTCTTTAGGGGATTGCCTGATAACCTGTATTTGTTAGACATTTTTAGCCAAGTGGCTTTCTTCATCGACATTTTTCTTCAATTCTTTGTTGCTTATAGAGACAGTCAGACCTACAAGTTGGTCTTTAGCCGAGAACTCATTGCCATTCGGTTAGTTTTGTAATTTTGTTCTTTTCGAACCTATAAGACAAAAACTAACATTCAATCTTATTGTTATTTCATATTTTCATATTTTATACTATAACTTTCTTTTCGCAGATACTTAAAATCTCATTTTATATTTGATTTACTTGCCTGCATGCCTTGGGATATTCTGTATACGGTACCACTCTATACACCATTTAAACACCAACCACATTATTTAGTTAATAATACTGCTATGATTGTATTAAGCAGGCTTCTGGAAAAAAGGAAGAAGTGAGATACCTATTACTAATTAGATTGGTGCGGGCACGAAAGATTCTCGACTTTTTCTCCAAGTTGGAAAAGGACATACGAGTCAAATATTTGTTTTCAAGGATCATAAAACTTATTGCTGTTGAGCTCTACTGCACGCATACTGCAGCATGCATATTCTATTATTTGGCCACAACCATACCAGCTTCAAATGAAGAAAACACATGGATTGGCAGCCTAAAACTTGGTGATTTTAGCTACTCAAATTTCAGAGAGATTGATCTTTGGAACCGCTATATAACATCATTATATTTCGCAATTGTAACTATGGCAACAGTCGGTAAGTTCCTTGACATTTGCATTTAATCTTTATAACATATAGTTAATCGGAATGCTAAATTAATGTGAACCTTCTTCTACAGGTTATGGTGACATCCATGCAGTCAATTTGAGAGAGATGATATTTGTTATGGTTTATGTCTCATTTGACATGATTCTAGGTGCTTATTTGATTGGTAACATGACAGCGTTAATTGTGAAAGGATCAAAAACAGAAAGATACAGAGATAGAATGACAGATCTCCTTAAATATATGGACAGAAATAGATTAGGAAGAGACATACGTAATCAAATCAAAGATCACTTGCGGTTAGAATACGATAGCAGCTACACTGATTCTGCTGTTATTCAAGACCTTCCAAGTTCTATCCGTTCCAAGGTACATATTTTTAAATTTCAGGTTTTGTAACGTCTAGTTTATATATTTATATTTGCCTCTAATAAATAGTGTTTTTATTTAATGCGTGCAGATATCTGAAACTTTATACAAGGAATACATTGAAAAGGTGTCTCTTTTTAAGGATTGCTCTCCGGAATTCATCAATCACATTGTAACTCGAGTGCATGAGGAGTTTTTTCTTCCTGGTGAAGTGATAATGGAACAAGGGGTTTTGGTTGATCAACTCTATTTTGTCTGTCATGGCAACCTGGTATAGCCTATTTCCTACTACAAGTTATTCTTGTTTAGTAACTTTATAAGATTTACGAACTAAATTTGGTACAGGAAGAGGTAGTGATATGTGAAGATGGATCTGAAGAAATAGTTGCGAATTTAAAACCTCATGACTCATTTGGAGATATTTCCATTTTATGCAACATTTCCCAACCATACACAGTTCGAGTTCGCGACCTTTGTAGACTATTACGGCTTGATAAACAATCTTTCTCTAGCATCCTTGAGATATATTTTCATGATGGACGAAAGATTCTGAACAATTTACTAGAGGTGATAATCATGTGCTATATTTGTAGCCTTTTAACTTAATATCCACCATCTAAACTAACATATGGTGGCAGGTTAATGAAAATGATGCTCGCTTGAAGCTTATGGTGACAGATATTTCTGTTCATATTGGAAAGCAAGAGGCAGAACTTGCACTAAGGGTCAATAGTTCGGCTTATAATGGAGATTTTTCTCAGTTAAAAAGCTTAATTCGATCCGGGGTTGATCCAAACAAAAAAGATTATGATGGAAGATCACCGTTGGTATGTTTTATCATTAAAAATTCTTAAACAGAGTTATTGCATAAAGTTTGCTAACGAGTTACTTGAATGAACAGCATCTTGCTGCATCAAAAGGGCACGAAGATATTACACGTTTCCTTATTCAAAACGGTGCAGAAATCAACAGTTTAGATAATTTTGGTAACACGCCCTTGATGGAAGCTGTTAAGAACGGGCATGATAATATCGCTTCACTACTTGCTAAAGAAGGCGGTGTTTTAGAGATTAAAGATGCCGGTACTTTCTTGTGTTCGTATGTGGCTAGAGGAGACATAGATTTTATAAGACGGATCCTTGCAAATGGTATTGATCCAAATTCCAAAGATTATGACTTCAGAACACCACTTCATGTAGCTACTTCGCAAGGATTTTATGTGATTGCAAAGTTTCTAGTTGAAGCTGGAGCTAGTGTTCTATTGAAGGACAGGTAGAACTTTGTGGTTATTTTCAAAATGTTTTTTTTATCGAATCAACATATTTTAAATCGGTTATTAAAGTTTTTCAAATGTAGAGAGACAAAAATAGTAGTCACTTCACAACATTGATCTTCAAATGTGTAGATGGGGTAATACTCCGCTTGATGAAGCAAGATTATCTGGAAACAAGATACTGATTAAACTGTTGGAAGAAGCCAAATATCTTCAGCTGCCCGAATTCCCTTCAAGCTCTCAAGAACCTTCAGGTACTCATAATTCTTGTCTGCCCATTATGATTGGAATTTATTTTTTGCAAATAATAAAAACATTGACATTATGTTTCAAATTTATACTGATCTGTCAAAAGCTTTGTAAATTGGTTTTGGTTTTATGGAAGCATCAATTTGACAGAATTGATCTGTCAAATTCTGTTTTTTTGTCTGGTATTTACCTTTTTGACATTGCAAAATTTACAAAACAAAAATCATTGACAAAATATACATGTATAACAAAAGTGTAGAAGGGTTCAGTAAACGGCCAGTAACCCTTTACTCATCTCGTAATATTTTGAAAAAAAAAAAAAATGGTTCCTACTAACAATAGCATTTTTGCTCATTATGATGGGTTCATTGTATAGTACGAAAGTCACTTTTTTCTCTCCAATTAATCATACTATTTACTTCTTTGAGAAGCTAGCTGACCATGAACTTATTGGCCTTTAGTGACAGATAAAATACCTAGGAAGAAATGTACGACATACCCGTTTCCGCCATGGGAACAAAAGGGTCAAAACAAGTTTGGGGTTGTATTATGGGTTCCAGACACCATTGATGAGCTTATGAAAACCGCAGCAGATCATTTGAAGTTGGAACTTCCTCACGCTTCTTGTATCATAACAGAAGACGTGGGTAAAATTCTTGATGTAGATATGATTACAGATGGACAGAAACTCTACTTAATCAGTAATCAAGAATGAGATTTGTATCATTTTCACCTTTGTCGTGCTGCAAATTTTGTCGTTGTTGCATTACAAGTAAATTTGGTACAATGTATGTGATAAGCCGGCCAAAAGCAATTAGTTCATACTTGTATAGCGTTTCATGCTTTGACTTCTGTTCTTAATGTATGAGTCTCACCTGAATAAGACATTGTGTAAAATTGTGATGTGATAACAGTATATGATACGGAGTACAAAGTATGCCTTATATATATCATATATGTTCCTCAAAACTTTTTTACTTATTTCTGTAAAGATGATAAATAAATTGTATGTTTTTTTTAAAGACAAGGGTAATGAAAGTGATGCTCGCATGAAGCATACGGTGACAGATAAAATGCCAAGTAAGAAATGTAAAATTTACTCATTTCAGCCATGGAACCAAAGGGAAAAAACAAGTTTGGAGTTATATTATGGGTCAGGCACCATTGATGAGCTCCTGAAGACTGCAGCAGATCATTTGAAGATGGAAATTCTTCCCGCTTTTTGTATCATAACAGAAGACAAGTGTAAATTACTTGACGTAGATATGATTACAGACGGACAAAAGCTCTACTTAATCACTAATCAATCATGAGTTTTAATATATAACATTTTCACCTTGCCTTGCACCAAATTTTGTCATTGTGACATTAATTGGCAGAAATATTTGTGATAAACCAGCTAATAGGTGAGATGATGCATGTATAACGGGTTTTTTTTTGGTAATCATGGTTTTCTACTTTTTGACAGACTGATTCACGGGTTTAAGCCCACCGCCACACTGACTCAAACCAGGAAATGCCCTCCCTTTGTTAGAGGTTATAGCGTTTTTTTTATTTGATCTCTGTTTTTATTGTACGGTTCTCAACTGAATATGCCTTGTGTAGTAAGCATGTATGATACAAAGTACACTATGGATGTTACACCCTCTTAAAAATATATAATTTACATATTTTCTATCTTTATTTATTTATTTATATGTACAATAATTCCTATATGTCTTGTCTTATTACGCATATTGAGCAAGAAGATAAGAGAGAGAAAGAATTTAGTCTAAAAATTAAATCTAATCAATATACTTTTCCTTTTTTCCTTTTTGGTTGAACTTGATACCTACCTTTATATATTTGTTTTTCTTTTTACCCATGCAAACTCAAAAATATATGTTCTTGCATATGCTTTATCACTTATTTTTTTAATGCTCCAACTAGATTAATTTCTTTTAGCATTCATGACTCAACAAAAGTTCCCACCAATTATCATGATAGGTTCATATTGTTTGTTGAAAGAGGAAGTGATATACAAAGTATTAGCTAACTGATTAAATCATGGCTGTCCTTATTACGTTTCATATAGTTGTAATACTTAGTTTTAAAGATCATGTCTAGCCATGGGACGAGAGTTTTAGCCACTTGCTTGATTGAATCATGATTAATTTGGTTATAAAAGGTGTGTATGTTACTCACTATTTTTACATGTCGGAAGGAGTATCTTATGACGAATGATGATTCTATAGCTTTGTTATGGTCACACAACAAGTTCTTGACTTAGCAAGTTACAAGATCATCATATTTAAATCCACCACAAAATTCATTATTCTACATGCATAAAGTCAGGCCTCAAGACTCCGACTGACTTAAATACCAAGCAAACACTTCTAAGCCATTAATCTTATCTTTTATTCAATAGCCTTACTTGGCTAGCTATTAATGTTGGACCTCAAGCATACAAGTTACTATAATAATTTAGATAAAAATAACGTAGTGCATGAACAAGCGAACGGACGAGGTTTTCTTTCCTTGTTCATGTACGTTATCGGGGGAAACGAGTCTTTGACTTACATATACGTAACTTAACTGGTGTATCCCAATAATTTAGATGAAGCAACAACTATCATTGCCCTTTTATGTGATGAAATTGTCGGAAATGCTTTTGAGCCATAACGTTAGAAGAGACTAAACCTTTTTCGGCATCATGCATGTCTCCACTTATAATTAAATCTTGTTCCTTATCATCATCGAGTGGGGAGAAAAGAAGGAAAAGAGCATCAAGAAAACAACGAAGAATGGGAATCGAAGAAGTTTTCATATCGCTATGATTGCTAAGCTCAATTTGTAGTCCTTCTGTTTTGATCGTTTGAATATTGCTCATATTATTGTACGAAAATAGCAAGAAGAATGGGTGATATAATAAAATGGCAATATAGTTGTTCCTATATATAGAGTGGTTCGTAGTATAAGTTTGAATGAGAGAGACGTTTTATTCTTTCTTTCTCCGCAAGGGAAAAATATTAGTGGTGAAGTCATTTTCACTATCAATCAAAAAAAGGCGCCAAATAGCTTTAACGTCAAAGGAATATGGTGCTAACATTGGTGTTCCCCTTTACATTTGTGTATATAATAAAGAAATTATAGTACAAAATCATCAGAAAAATATTTAATCTCTCTTTAAAGATAACCAAGGTAATGTAGCTCGCGCATTGTTGCGGGATTTAAAACACAATTATCATGATCAGGAAGGGAAATCATATTCTTCATTAGGATCGTTATGATATCTCTAAGATACTAAAGCGTGTGCCATTCTTGTTAAGTTATTATGTGAAAAGTCAGGGACGGAACCAGGGTTCTTCGCGAGTTTCCGGAAATCCCATGAATTTTTCGATATAGCGTTAATTTTTGAAGAAAAAAAAATATTTCCTAAATGCATGTTAAACGCATCTGATGCATCAAAATGTGTTTCTAATATTATTTAGTTAATATATTTATAAATAAAAAATAAATATAAAATTTCCTAAAAAGCCTAATATAACGATGTAAATTAAAGCCCCAAAAACACCAACTACATTTTTTATATCTTAGACTATATTTATTGGTGAGGGTCACCAACCGGTTAGAGTACAAAATCAAATAAATACTTAATATAATATTAAGTTTGTACAAAATTGGAAAGAGAATGCAACAACCTGGTCACTAACCTGGTTACTCGGTGACTTTCATTTTTCTGACTCAATCTGCCAAATGTTGTAACATGAAAGGCTATGCATATTTTCTTTGTAATTAAATTAAATATAAAATAAATAATATTATATGTTAGGTATGGTTGTTGATAAATGGTGGAGTAAAAAAATTGAGATTGGTTGTATGTATTGATTGTATAGGTGGAAGAGTAAGAAAATAATATTTTAATGAGAGATTAGTTTGTGATAAATTGTTGATAAACATACTCTTAAAGCCCAACCAAAAACAAACAAATCGTTTTTTCCCTCCATTCACTTGGTATAGTACGCTAGAAGATAAACCGACGTCACTCCACACTCCAGATAACAATTCAGTCGAATGCTTCAACTCTTCAAAGAAAGAGACAATTCACAAAGATGGAACAAGTTTGTTTGATTATCTTTATTTATTTTTTTGTTTAATTAGTATTTAGATTTTTTAATGGTATTTTTATTACCACAAAGATGATTTCAAGGCTTCAAATAGCGATTTCTAAGTGGTTGGTGAAAGTTTGGGTGTCGATAATTTTTTAGATTATTGATACTCTTTAAAGTTTAAACACATAAATATTCTTTCACTTGTAAAATCAGATATTGAAAAAGAACTTTAAGGGAAATGGAAACACTTTTATAGATTCATATGATTTAGGATCAAATGAGAAGAAACCTTAAAATAAGAAGAATGAGAAATAGCTATAACTACATATTAGAGATGCATCGATTTGAATTAGATACATCCTTAATCTTTTAGATGCACCATAATACATTTTCTAGCTAAAAATTAGATGCATATACGTATATTAGATGCATTTCATCAAGTTAGAAGAATCATACGTATTTTTCGTCCTCTACGGGCCAAATTTGTTGCTAGCACTACTTTGCATATTTTTTACTTAAAAATCATTTTCAAAACTAATTGGGATGCATCTAAATGAATAGAGATGCATCTAATTCAAGTCGATGCATCTCAAATATGTGGTTATTGTTATTTCTCATTCTTCTCATTTTAAGTTTTCTTCTCACTGGATCCTTACCCAGATTCATATTGCATAAATCATCGTAAATAGATATAGGAGTAAATTGCATTTTTGGTCCCTAAGGTTTGGCCAAATTGCAGCTTTGGTCCTTAACGTTTCGAAAGTGCAACGGTGGTCCTCATTTTAAAGTTTTTGCTGCATGTTTGGTCCCTGGCCTCCATCAAATGACACAAATACCCCTGTCATTTTCTTTTTTAATATTCCTTTTCATTTTTAAACACAAATGGTCCTTGTGTTGCGCAAGGCTTTACAAATTTAGTCATTTTTTTCACGAATGGTCCTTCTTACACAAAATCATCCTTGTGTTCCGCGAGGGTTACACAAATGGTCCTTGAGTCCGTTTTTCTTCCGGTTTTTACGTTTTCGTCCGTTTTTCTTACGTTTTTTCAATTTTTATCCGTTTTTGTCCCTTTTTCTTACGTTTTTGTCCGTTTTCTTATGTTTTTTACGTTTTCGTCCGTTAATCTTACGTTTTTTCCGTTTTCATATGTTTTTGTCCGTTTTTCTTACGTTTTTTC
>LBNU01013321.1:1954-19753 GCA_014162995.1 Artemisia annua
TTGTGATCAGAGTGAGCGGAATGCATATTATCATATTGAGAACTTCCCATCATAAACTCTCACTGTTTTTTATATATGAATACTTTGAAACCTGTAGGCTGTAAACAAGGGTGCGATGACACTTACTCCTACAGTTTTTTCTTCAGAGATATAGAAATGGGACAGCTGCAGTTTCAGAAAGTGGAATTATCTATATTAGAGGTTTAATAATGAGGTTTGGTTGATGAAGTCTTTGCTTGCTTCTTCTCCATTACTAAAGGAGATAATTTTTTATGGCAGCTCTCCCCAAGTGTTCTGTTGTGGAGAGTCATTGCTTGCTAAGAAATTGTTGAAGTTCCATTGTGCATCCCCAGTAGCCAAAATATACCTGAATACCTCTACTCGTTTTAGTAACATGTAGCTACTCTTTTGTGGAATATAGTTATTAACCTGTGGCGCTGGCATCACGGTACTCTAACCTTTGCTTGTGTCAAGTACGTTGGACTGAAGACTTATGTGCTCTTTTTTTTTTTACCATGGTGCCAGTTCTTGTTTTCTCATTTGAAGTGGGCTATAATTTCTTTTGTGAAATAGTATTAGGATAAATAAGAGGTATAAAATTAAGTGTAAATTACAATGAAAGGTAACTGATTTTAGAATAGAAAGATTTTTTGAATCCAGGATTTTGTTATTCTGCTATAGTGCTATAGTTGATTGTCATGGGACATTATTTTTGTGAAATCAAATATTTGTTTTGAGACACTCACTTTCCACATTACATGTACGTGGGGTCAAATTTTGAACACATTTTCGATTTTTTTTTTGAACGGCGGAATTTTATTAGAACACAAAGATCTAGCAAGATGCTAGAAAACAACAAAAGAACATTACACGATTGGAGAAATAGCTAAAACCGGGTTTTTCACCCATATATCCCAATCTAATGTAAACTTCTTACACCTATTACTCACCCAACAAAATGTTAAGGATTGAACATCCTTGAAGATATCACAACCGTTGGACACTTTTAGTCGGAAAACCTTGTCATTTCTGCTTCTCCAAATATGCCAAACAGAGGTAAAAATATATCACAACCGTTCGACTTTGCGTACTTGACTTCTTCCAAAAGATTTAAACATCAAGATTATAATTTAGGATGTAATGCTTCATTGACCATTCCCCATTGCCGAAAACTTTGTTTAGATATGCTTATGATTCTGGATTGTTTTTTAAATAGCTTCGGGGAAAGAACAGAGTACGTTGAGCATAATAACTATTGTCGCATTAGGGTACCAGTCCTACTTATTACTCCGTATTTAGATGCTTCTCATGCATCTTAATGAATTCTGTTACTTTATCATTTTCTATACATGAACAAGACCTAGCTATTCACATTGGCACCCAACAGATCTAACTGATCATGACTTGATTTATATATCCCGAATTCATGATAGCATACATATTAAATAGAAAGCGTAGTGACCGACAAAATAGAGAATGGATCGCGATTTATGAAGATAAATGCTTCTAAATAAGCTTTTATATCTATCTATGTATTCTAATAAAATAGAGTTTTGTACCACCCCTCTAATGCAGCACCATTCAATGCGCTGATGTGTCTCGAAGGATAGGCCATCGTTATTTTTGTCAAGTACAAACACCCAATGCATCACCATCCTGGCTTCTTCTGTAAGCTTCATTAGTAGAAATAATAATTCAAAATTGACAGTTTCATTTGCTGATATACTGTAACTCCTCTCCAAACAAAATTCAAAAATCAAAAACATATTCTTTCAAATTCATTCCATTCCATATTCCATATCACTAATTAAAAAAAAGTTTCGATCTATGTTTTTGGTTATACCGATTCAAAATCGCTCAACCAAACATTTGGGTTACATCAGCGCTGGTGATTTCCATACTATCAACATGGAAGAATTGGTAAGTACCAAGTCAATATAATTTTAGGGTTTCGATTTTATAGTTCCACATTACAATTATTTTGTTTTGATTCAATTATAGTATGTTTTCCTTTGATTATGTGCAATTTAATTGTGTTTTATCAGAACCCGAAACAAATTTGGGGAAAATCACGTTGATGAATTACTTTTTATGATTTGTCTGTTATGTGATTTTTTGACAATTACTGTTGCGTTCTTATATGTGTAAATAGTTAGTTTATAACTCTTTAGATAGTTAGTTTATAATGAAAATTAAGTCAATAGATTATAAGTTTTCAGTTATGGCTCTCATTGTGTTTGCGCACGGAGAAAAATACTTGATAATGGATCCATCGATAGAAAACACGTGCACATAGAACAGCGAAACTGTTTTTGAAATTAAATTTTGATTAATTGAATCACGGGTGCTGTCAATATTAATTTCTTGATTGATTTTCAAGGTTTTATGAGATAAAGATTGTTGCTTTATGCAAAAGATCAGGCTAATTAATGAAAAAAGTGTGAAATTCATAATGGATTTTGGTTTTTTTAGTGTAGATGTTCGATTTGATTTTTCTTGGTAGGATTCCATCACAACTCAACTGGAACACCAACATGTGGTAATACAGCATCTTTCAAGCTATTGACAACATGCTAATGCTCATGCTGTAAACTCTTCATTTGCGTAGGAGGTAATAATGCAAAGACATCCCTTAAAAGAGCCAGTTATTGGACAAAATAAACCATTACTCATTTTTTTTCTTTAACTTTCTGTCATTGTCAGTCAGTGTTTTTAGGAGTTTACAAAGTGAAGCAAATGCTGAAAAGTATAGGGATTCACATGCTCTACTACAACTACTTGAAAACTATGCAGAAAAGATATGGTACGGTATTAATCATTTCTTGAAGTTTGGTGGAATCATTTTACATAAACAATTCAAAAGATATTTTAGTATTCAGGTGGATGTTTCATCAATTGCCATTGTTGATCAGCAAACAAGCTTATCCCATGTATATCACTTTTCTTTTATCTCTAACCTTTTATATTATTGACGTATGGTTTTCTTCTGCCTAAGAACCCAATTAACGGATTTTTGGTGTTTTTTGCAGGTTGTCTATGTTGGTGTTCACATTGCTAGCCACTTAGCCCTCTAATAACAATAGAAATGCTCAAGTATCCTAAGCTTTGTTATAATGTAAGCTTTCAAATTTGTAAGGCCGATACATACTTGCTTATAATCCAAGGTCTAATACTTTTCTTGAATATCTTTTTTGCGAGTAGCACTTTGTAAACTGTCACATATGTTGGAGGTTTATCCTGAAATGATTCTGAAATTAAATCATGTTGCCTTTAGTCATATTTCAGGGACTCTTGATTTTGGTCTCCATCACCAGGTAAGTAATAATTCACTTCGGTCGAAAACTATAGTTCATCAACATGTGGTACTTGCCAGAGCCTGCATTCTCGACCCTGTTACTCAAAAATGGGTTGATTACGATTATGTTTTATGATTCCGTCCCTAACGTGGAACTCTTGCTTGCATTCAAAGAAAAGATACCCAGTGTCATTTTTGGTTTAGGTTACAAAAGATAAAAGATATGCTAATCTGCAAATGGAGGTATCAAATGCAATGAAACATGGGAAATCAAAATCAACGATTGTAGCTTTTGAGTTGCAAACTGTTGGAAAATAAATGTCTTCTCTACGTAACGAAACTCGGTTCATTAATTACAGGAAAAACAAAGCATCGGCTGGCCTTTCGGCTACTTTGGTGATACGTTAACACACATGTAACTTTTAAATGTAATAATTTGATTGTTGTACTATTTTTAGCAAGTGAGCTTTCGTTCACTCACAACCCTCGCAATATAAATATAAAATTAGAATCTTTTTCTGCCCATCCGAACTGATCACAGATGAATCTTAACCCGTTTATCCAGTTTCATTTTTTGTTATCCCTTTAGCTTAGCCATTTGACCTGTTAGAGATACGACATAATATGAAAACTCCAATTCAAACATATAAGCTTTCTCTAGCATCTGAACTCATCATAAATGAACTCAACCCATGTGACCCGTTCAAGTTTTCGCTAGCCCATTTGACCCATTAGAGATGCAACATAATTCAAATTTGACTCAATCTTATATTGTTTCCATTATGCATTGTTTTGTGGAGGAAGGAAATGGTAATGGGGTTAACACTTTCATATCAATTTCTATTAAACTACTTTTGTTATGAATATGGCTTAGTGAAGAAATGAAATCTTATATGTTAGAAAGGGCTCCTTTGTATTATGGGTACATATAATCTTATAATCTTAGCAAAAGCNTTGTATTTCAGATTGCTTTTGAATGTAAATATTTGTACTCATTCTTTAATTTTCTCAACTTTTTATCAACTTTTACACTTAGATATTGTGATTAACATATGTCATTGTAATAATTATGGTGGGAACTGCTGTTTCTTATCAATATTGCATACACACATGGTTTATAAGAGGTGTTTACTACATGTTAACCAACTTTTCTTAAAAACCATAGACCTTTCTGTGTTTGATGCATTCATACGAAGAAAGTTAGGCTTAAACTTTTACTAATGATCAAATGTGTTAGATTTTTCAAGCAAAAAGGCTTAGGTGGACATTTAACTATTATTGAAATATTGAGGGTTATGATGGAATTCTGCATGGTATAACACATAATTAACATCTATTACGGAGTATTGATTTTACTTATCCAAATATTTTGAGTCACAAAAATGATCCAACATACTTTCTAGAAAAGGCCATACTTACACCCACAAATGAGGTCGTAGATATCATAAACAATCATTTGCTGCAGATATACTTGCTCCTATATATTATCAATCATAAACTCTTTTTACTTACATTTTTTAAAAACTTATTAAGTGCTCACGGAATTGACATTGACTTATCACTTCATTAATGCTTACTACATACATTTGCTTTTCAAGACCATCAAAATTGGAGACGATGATGCATGGATGTTTATTATATTAATAGTTACAAACACAATTGTTTATAGAATCATTGACTTATTATTCCCTTAAAAAAAATTAACGGAACACATTTTGGAAATACGGTTATTCTACCAAGATTGAAAATTACTTCGTCGGATAAACGTTTACCGCTCAAGATCGTGTGCAAACAATTTCCTGTATACAGTCTCATTTGCCATGACAATAAACAAGAGCTAAGGTCAATCACTTTCAAAAGTTGGTTTGTACCTACCACGTCCTGTTTTCACACATAGACAGTTATATGTGGCTCTTTCAGCGTCAAAAGCAAAAAAGGTTTGAAGGTTGTTATTTCGGATCCGGATGGTAATTTATCAAACACTACTACAAATGTAGTCTACAAAGAGGTTTTTTACGGTCTATGATCACGTATCGAGAGATATGTACCAATTGGAATATGATGTGATTTATGCTGTTTTCTTGATTTTACATATATTATTAATCACACAAAATGTTTTACTTACACTTTCTTCTTATACTTATTAGGTTATCAGCAAATGCTTATTGCCTTACCAAGGCTGTCAAGATTTGCTTTTTATATATATTATCAAGATTGGAGCACGCATGCATGGCCGTTTATTACATTCTTAGTTACAAGCATTGTAATCTATACTATCATTGACTTATTAGTTGATATTCCTTTCAAATAAATGATTCATCCTGTTTACTTTGTGGTTTTTCCTTACTTTGTTTACACACACTAATTTTTTTTTTGCACGATCTCATCTAAAAACCCGTGGGTTACCACGGGTCTATAAGCTAGTGTAAGATATAAAAAAGAAATAACATTAATTCATCTCAAATTATGAAGCGAAAATACGCCAAGTTATATGAAACTATAATTTATTTCACTCTTTTCAAGTATAAGGATATCACTATGCCAGTTAGGAAGAACTCGGGCCACACGGATAACAGATGCACTCACCGTCACTACTGCAATAAGAATCTTCCCGATGACACCATTGATTTTTGCAATCCTCATCATGCTCGCAATGCCATAACAACGATCGTTGTACACTATGTCGTGGTATCGTTGGAATTCCTGGATGACAAATGCATTTGCCAATGCTAGTGTCACATAATGAATCTTCAGTTCCACAATGCTCGGTACAATAATCAAGCTTTGCTGGACTTTCTTCACAATTATTAGGGCTTGGTGATGGTACCGGCGTTACATATGACCATGCTACAAATAAAAAAACACCGTCATCAAATACGATTATAAGAAAAAATGGTTGGCAGACAAGCTGCAGTGCTTAACTTTCTAATAACATATATTTGAAGTTTTTGGCAATAATAAGTATCTGTCACATTTATAAGCTAGTACAGCTGTACACATAAGAAGATTAGAAACTTTCAAGTATAAGAAATCTCCATATTAACCAGGTTTTCGACATTAATAAATGAAAATATTGGGTTAAATATTGTGTCTAAGACATTCTTCTTGTGAATGTTCACATTTCTACACACTTTTTAGTGTGTGGACATGCCGGAAAAATGAGTGCAATGAATTATTTGGTAAAGTATACTTGTTTCCTCTTTCGATATGTTCTAAAACACTAGAGAATTTCTCTTATCGAAAAGTCGAGAGTTGCGTACCAGGGACAATCAACAAGATGGTCAAGAAAGCAATCTTGAGGTGAAGGTACTCCATTTGAATCTTTAAATTTTTGTTTGGTGTAAAGAATAGACTTCATGTTGTTTGTATATATAGGCAAATTAAAACTGAAAATTTAATACCTTTCCCAATGAATATGAAACGCACTTTTTACAGGAAAAATAAAAATAAAAAATGTTTAAGTATCATGTTAATTTAGTGGACTTAATTATGAGTGAGTACTTATAAGCTAGAGAAACGCCAAATATATTTAAACGTCTTCTTGAATACGAAAAATGGCTATCGTTCGAAAGATTAGGTTGAGATCATTTCTAGAAGTATACTAGTTTAACTTAATTAACCCCAACATTAATAGTTTTGTCGCAATTGCACAAAATGTAAGCTCTCTAACAAATTTGGTTAAAGGCATAGTCCAAAGTCCAAACACAAGATTTGTTTCTTCTATGTATATCGTTTGGATATAATATACGGCTAATGTTTAAAATTGTATGCCGTATTATACTTGCCAATTTTTGTAGTTGTTTGTATCATTGTTCGAACCCGATTATTGGTGCACATCTTTTCAAATTTTGATGACTTTGTGTATCAATTGACGTATTTTTAGAATCGGATCAAGTATTTTTAGGAATCGGATAATCAAATTTGAAAAGATGTACACGAAAATCAGATTCGAACAATGATACACACAACTACAAACGGTGATAAGTATGATACAGTTATAGACAATTAGACTTATAATAGGGAAAATTCCAAATTTATGCCTAAAATTGAATTTAGAACCACTATTGAGTCAATTTTTACATAACTTCCAAATTTGGTCATGTGCGACCTGTGCTACTGTGCTACCCACTTAAAATTGTGACACGTGTCCAGTTTGATTTGATATTTTGTCTTTTATAAAGAGTATTAAAAGACCATATTACCCTCTTTTAAATGTGTGACACGTGTTAATTAAATGTGCTACTGTGCTACCACATTGCTCGACCCATTGAATGTGCGACCTCAATATCTTTTTATTTCCAGATTCCGGTGACACTCAATATTTAATTTTCAGATTCCGGCGAGACATAATATTTTCCAGCTAACTTAAAAAAATAATAATAAATAAATAAAATTGGTTACTATATTTTTTTAATAACATGACCAATTAATATATTCCCACTTCCAAAATTAAATTATTAAATGTATACAACATTTCTTGGCGTAACAAACTCCAAAGCTTATAAAAAATTATTATTACTGTAGCATATGGACCATCTTGTTGGTTACAAGAACAGCAGCAAAATTTTTTACCCATAAATGTAATTTCTATTACATTATTCAGAGGAGCTTTGTTAAGACTTTATAGCAAGAAATACACCAACCAAAATGCTGAATGTGGCCCCACCATCAAAGGATGGTCCATACAATTCATTCGATTCCATACTGAAACATTTTTAGCTTTTCCAAATAGAAGCAATCGTAACATGCACTACTACATCACTATTACTATGCACCAAGCACTAGCTCCATTCCACTAAACATCCTCACCGGAAAATTCATTAACTCCGGCCAAGCATTAGCAGATTCCGACACCGATGCCGGAATAATTTTTCTTGCGAGACCTTTTTCTTTTCCAATCTATAGATCGGTGTATCCCCATCATTTCTGGAGCATTTGAGCTCTTGGCTCCCTCCACAACACCGCCACGCGCCACCCACCGCAGCTGTCACCACACCACCGCCACCTACGTTTGTAACACCATCACCATCATAACCGGATCTGTGCTTATACCACCATCACTATGACCATCACAACCGGATCTGTGTTTAGAATGAAAGATCCAACCGGATCTGTGTTTATAATGAAAGATCCAACCGGAACTATGCGATCCTATCGGATCTATCTTTTAATTTTTTATTTATCTTGATGGTGGTGGAAGTTGGTGGCCGGAATTTTGAGGGAGAGAGAGAGAGTAATGAAAGTTTGAGAAAGTTATGTGAAAGGAAGGTGGAAGGAGGTATTTTATATGACGAGGGTATTTTAGTCTTTTAATACTATTAATAAAAGACAAAATATCAAATCAAACTGGACACGTGTCACAATTTTAAGTGGGTAGCACAGTAGCACAGGTCGCACATGACCAAAATTAGAAGTTATGTAAAAATTGACTCAATAGTGGTTCTAAATTCGATTTTAGGCATAAATTTGGAATTTTCCCCTTATAATATAATGCACTACGCTTTGATGCAGACATACAGTTATAATTAAATCTTATTTCGTGTATCTTAAACTAACACGAAATGTTGGAAAAAATCCAACAAGCCGGTTTCTAGAGCGGAAGCATGAATTAAGAATTACTCTAACAAGACCTCGGCAAATACTGAATTGACATACAACAAAAGTTTATATGAGTATATAGATAAAGTTTAGAGAGTGCTATAAAGTTAAAATCACCCGTAGCATTGGAGATACAAAAGAGGGGTGCTAAAACCACAAATAAACTTCCACAAAAACTCTCACAAAATGAGGTGGATGTGTTTGATTGGTGTATTTGGGTATGTGTTCTCTCTCTTATTTTGTATTAAACCAATCAAACGCATCCACCTTATTTTGTGGAGTAATTTGTGAAAGTTTTTTTTGTGGTTCTAGCACCCTCGATACGAAAAGAGGTATGTGTCTATTTCAAAAATATAATTTACATAATTTTACCCGGTCAATAAAGTTGACAAAATTTGGAGTAACATTTATATCTGCATTGGTCTTATAACTCATCAGTTAAACCCAATTAAATATTCTGTAATTAAGCAAGTTTAGTTAACGGTGCGTTTCATTTTCATTGCAGAAAAGCGCAATTAAATTGTTTATGTTTTCTTGCTTATAAATACTAACAACATGAACTTGATTCTTTACACCCAAAACAAGTATTAAAGATCTTTCAGTATGGCGTATATTTGTTTCAGAATTGCTTTCTGGACCATCTTCCTATTTGCACCAGGCATGCAGCTCTTCATTATTATTTCAGCCATTTTTTCTTGTGTTTTAGATCTAAATCTTTACATATAAAAATGTGAACCAAATAAAACTCATTTTACACACTTATTATTTATAACTGCGAAATAAATCATCATTTTTGCACGTTTGTATATTTATCAATAATCTATATTATAGTACCAGTTTTTAACCTCGTGCAGACACAAGCTGTTAAATAGGTTTTCTATAAGATTTTATAAATCTTTGATACTTACATAGTTACAAAACATTTGCACGCGTGAGTTTGTACACAAATTTTACATATTGTGTTAATATATATTAATCTTTAAATCCATCCACGCGCGGGGTATAACATATGAAGAGGATAATATGAATCGTTGTTGAACACCATTAGTAATTTTTTTATTTTTTTTTTTTTTTTTTTTTTTTTTTTTTTTTTTTTTTTTTTTTTCTCTTTACTTGAACTCATAAAATGATTAACATAGATCATTCGTATATGTGCAATTACTTGTATTCATTACATATCACAATTGACTAGTGAGAGATCTCAATTTTTTAATTGACATGTGGTTTGACTAACCTAAAGCCAATTTTGACTTCAATTAGCCAGTTGGAAAACTCGATTTTAAAATTGAGCTCTCTCGCTTGTCAATTGAAAAATACATTTGTTCAATTTGTATATCCTCTTATTATATAAGAAATTTAATTGGCTGATGTTTCTTTTTTGGCAGCATTGTCAACATATCCAAAACCAAGAGTAAACCCACTGAGCCCAAAATATTTAACACCGCCACCAAGAGTAAGCCCGCCAAGCCCGGGATATGTAACACCGCCACCAAAAGTAACCCCGCCAAGCCCAAACTATGCAACACCACCACCAAAAGTATGCCCACCAAGCCCGAAGTATTTACCACCCCCACCAAGAGTAAGCCCGCCAAGCCCAGGATATGTTACACCACCACCAAAAGTAAGCCCACCAAGCCCAGACTATACAACACCACCACCAAAAGTAAACCCACCAAAACCTCAATACGTACCACCTCCACCACCACCGAGAGTTAGCCCGCCAAGCCCGAACTATGCACCACCACCACCGAAAGTAAGCCCGCCAAGTCCGGCATATGTAACACCACCACCAAAAATAAGCCCACCAAACCCAAACTGCACAACACCACCACCAAGTGTAAGCCCACCAAGCCCGAAATATGTAACACCGCCACCGAGAATAAGCCCGCCAAACCCGAAATATGCACCACCACCACCAAGAGTACCCCCGCCAAGTCCGGCATATGTAACACCCTCACCAAGAGTAAGCCCACCAACGCCTGCCTATATCACACCACCACCAAGCGTAAGCCNAGAGGAGAATTTAAGATAGTATAATATTAACTTTAAGACATTGAACCTATTAAATTAAACAACGCTAAACATTAATAACTTACGTTTATTGTCCGCGCCAAGTTGCAACAAAATGTAGCCCTCTAACAAATGGCAGGCATACGATCACAAAGTCCAAACACTCATTAATTCAGCTGATTTTCATATCTATGTATACTTTGGCATTCTTCGAGCGCATCTTGGATAGCCGCTAAATAGTAGTAGGCGTTAGGAAATGTTTTAATAGTAAAAAGTTAAGCTCAGATGTTTTATACTGACTGTGCATATACTTTTTCTTGTTCGTTTAGTTTTGGTTTGCTCCATTATCGATTTGAAGACCCGATTATTCCGTGCACATCATTTAGCAGAATTTGTTGTTAACTATGACTGTTGGTGTTCCACAAAACATCATCATATTGTATTTAGTAAATTGGGACACAACATTTACAAGATCATAATATTTCTAGGAATCGATATTAAAGGTATAAAGACCGGTAGACTCTCGTAAAAATAAGATAACCAGGGGGCGAAAATGCTCAGACATTTCTAAAATACTAAGGTGAATCCGAAGCACACAAACTACAATTAGGTCGATAGATCAAGTAGTAGCGATTAATAAAATCAAGCTTACTTGGTTATAGACAATTGATCTTACTAGTTAATCGTATAATGCACTACGCTTTGATGCAGCGCACACATAATCGAGGTCCTAAAGTATAATTGTAAGAATCTTATCTCATCCATTCGTGTATCTAAACTAAGCCTCTCGAAAAATATGGTTTCTGGAAGAATACAGCCCAAGATGCCGGTTTCTACGCACGGCTGGCGAAGCATCCAGAATTAAGATTACCCTCCAACAAGAACGCCATCGTTTTCCTCGCCTTTCTTAATTTAGCACTATAAACAAAAGGATTGAGAATAAGTATATAGAGAGGAGGAATAGCCGATACAATATATAGATATACAAAAGGGCAGTGAGTAACTAGCTCTGACTTTATTCTCAGAGTTGCACTCTTTCGAAACGCAAACGTTCAGTGTAGTTGAACTATACCTGGTAGACTCATACTTATTAAAACGCTCATATCTTGCGTTGGGGAGCAGGCATTACCAAGCAGCCCAAAATTGCAACAACCTGTTCTTACGTCATCAGCATAGCGTCAAACACATACCGCGAGTACTTACCTGAATTAGGGCAGACATGTGTTTGACGCGCTATTATACTCCTACACCTATGTGTCCCACAACATCGGACTTGTTAAAATGTAAGTTTGGACTTGGCCCCCTTTTGCATTTCTTTAGAAGTCTATCATTTGTTCATTTTTATTTTTTTAGAAGATGGAATTACCAAAATCACTACATATGAGTTAGAGTGGTTGTTACTTATGGTTTTTAATATGATCATAGATTATCCTTTTTGAGTCTTATTGTGTCTTATTTCGAACAAAAAGTGTATAAGTAATAAATGGTAGGTCTATAAGATTGAAAATGGAAGTAACGCATGACGAACCTTTCTTCAGTAAAAGCAAGTGACACAGATGTTAATTTAGATCATAAACTATCAGCGTTAAGATTTCCCATTGAACCTTTTTATAGTAGTAGGCTAGCTAAAATAGAAATTACCGAAACACATACCATCACATATCACCCCCATGCGTACAACTCGGAAAGTACAAAAGAGGGTGTCTTCGAAGCGTTAGCGAAACCACAAAGTCAAACATCATCCACAAAATATGTGTATTATCAGGAATAAGCATCTATTTCATTCTCATACCAGACCTTTAACCCGGTCAAAAAGTTGAACGAAATTTGGGAAGTAACATTTAATATCCTTGCATTGGTCTTATAACATCATCAGTTAAACCCAATTAAATATTCTGTAATTAAGCAAGTTTAGCTTAACGGGTGCGTTTTCATTTATCATTGCAGACAAACCACGAGCACATACTATACAACGTTGTCTTATATTATGTTTTCTTTGCCTTTATAATCGTTATTGCTTCGCAAAACTGCCACATTTCATGGACACCCATTCACGAAGCTTCAGACAAATGCAATACTTTAAATGATCATCTAATATTACACAAGAAACAAAACCACACAGTAAAGTTTAAAAACCGATGATACTATATACAGTTGACGACTATAACCAGATCATTATATATACAATTGTTTAGTTCAGAATACTCGGTCTAATCTATGGACTAATCAACTTCCTATATCCTGCACCGAGCACAGTGCAGTAGACAGCTCTCGTCTTTACTCTCTTTCGTGCACCTTAAGTCATCCAATAATAGATTATATTTCGTAAATGAGTTATTAGATCTAAAATCTTTCACATATATATATAAAGTCGTCATGTATTTTGCCTATACAATACTACTAGCATCTTCTATGTTCATTACACCAGTCTTTAATTATGTTATCCTAATATATACATTACTGAACTAATAATACAAACTATAAGCACTAATTCAGAGCACATACTTATCAGATGTATACATAAAATCATAATCTATATAATCAAAAAATACCTTCGAATGTCCATCACCTTGTCGACGTTTTCGAATCTCAATATTCAGAAACAAGTTTTTAAACCTTGTGCGAGAAACCAAGCTGTTAAAGACCCATCGGTGAGAATTTCCTTCTCACAATGTTCCTTGTATAAACATCTTTGATACTTACACCATAACAAGTTACAAAACATTGCTTGCACGCGTAGTTCTTACACAAATTTTATACATATTGTGTTAAGAGGGTATTAATCTTATAATATCCTGATTACCCACAGAACGACGAGGTTATACTAATATGGAATAAAGACTAAATTTAATTCCAACCATTCAGTATATGCGCCAGTTGTATGCTACAGCACATTAGTTTATATTGCTCATCTATATTATAATTTATTTTTATCTTTTTTTACTCTTTTTGGTGGAGTTATGCAAAACTTATCCAGTCATACGTTTACCACCCGAGATCCCATCATAATGATTCAACCATAAGAGATGCGATACATCGTATACTTGGGGCAATCACGCTTGTATTCGAATCCATTACACTAATCACATATTGACCCTTAGTGAGAGCGCTCCAAGGCTTTTTTAATTGAGCACAGTGCTTGGTATTTGCGACTAACCTAAAGCCAATTAATATTGAACCTTCGAATTAGCTCCGCTGGATGAAAAAACTGCGATTTATATAAAATATTTGGACTCGTCTCATAAATTTGAGAGAAATACAATATATTCTGATTCAACAACAATTGTAGTTAAATAGAACCTGACAATAACACAAATGACTATTAGATCTCCGCTCTATATGACACATGAAGCTATGCCGTCTTGTAAGAGCCACAACTCAAAATTATTCTAAAATTCGCCCATGATGTATATTGCTTTATATTTCTAACAAGAAATACCACTTCGATACCGCATTCATAGATCCCCAAAACCAAGAGCAAGAAAACCTCAAACCTAATGAAGAGCAAAATAAATTGTGAGAAAACTTATAAAACTTCTCAAGCGACAACCAACGGCATCTCATAGCATTTTGGTGTAGTTATCGTGTCTAGCATATAAGATAGTAAAACGCCCGCCCAAAAAGTCCAGTGAGATAACAATAATGGATTTCATAACAACGACCGCACCACCGCAACACGATTAAGCCGTCCAGATGGATCCCGCCAAACTACTCGACTATATCTACCCACCCAAAGTTACCTGGCTTTCAAAACAGCAATTATTGCCTACCAAGGCCCTGAAAGTAAATATACACCCCCCAACCAAGAGTAAGCCCGCCAAGACACGCTGCTTGATGTTCTCAATTGTTACAAGCAGCTCTTAAAAATGACACAGCGAAAAAGTCACTTATATAACCCACAGCGTGATAACAAACGTCCTCAGGGACTGACTAATCTGCTATATTCAATTATACTCATCAACAATTAGCAATACTTGTAACTCTACACCAAACGCTACACCAACTCAAATAAATAAAACGCCAATTTGTAAACTCACGACAACAAACCATACCCTCAAATTTAGCACTAAACTACATGCTGACCTAATCACTCTCATGTACTACCCCGCCCCGAAGCGCCTCCCCACGCCACGCACCGCCGAGTAGCACCGCTACCCGGCCCGCGCCACCGAACGCGTCCGGAACTATGCACCACCACCACCGAAAGTAAGCCCCGCCAAGTCCGGCATTATGTAACGACCACCACCAAAAATAACACCCACCGAAACCCACAAAACTTGGCACACACCACACCCAAAGTGAAGCCCACCCAAGCCCGGAAATTAATGTAAGCCACGCCACCCGGGAGAATAAGCCCGCCAACCCCAAAATATGCACCACCCCCCCGCACCTCACCAAGATAACCCCGCTCAGTCCCGGCATAGTGTAAGCACCCTCACCCAAGATACGCCACCAAACGCATGCCCTATATCACGAACCAGCCAACCCAAGCGTAAGTCGCCAAACCAAACCCGCCTATATCACACCACCACCAAGCGTAAGCCCACCAACACCTGCTTATATCACACCACCACCGAGTGTAAGCCCCCCAAGCCCAAACCATTATGAGGAAAGTCCACCGAATCCTGATTCTTATTGTAATTGGTCTTGTGGAACCGAAGATGCTATGTGTGACACTAGTAGTGGCACTTGCATATGCCACCCAGGAATTCCAACTATACCACGACAAAGTGTACCTTCTAGCATCGGCCGACGACTGTTATGGGGATGCCAGGATGATGAAATGTGCAAAAACTATTGGTGTCACAGGGAAGATTCTTATTGTGACGGTGGCCAGTGCGTCTGCCATCCTTGTGGCCCGAGTTATTCCACAAATACTTGATCAAGATTTTATAGTTGTCATAAGCAAAATAAGTTATAGTTTGAGATAAACTATTGTATGCTCTTTATAGTTTGAGATTCATTGATGTTATTTAATCCTTGCGAGAAATAAAAACCATCTTAGAAATTATATTGATTATCCGTTCTCTAGTGTGTTGCTCATTCTTTCATTTCTACTCATACAATACAAGCACAACAGATTTAATGGTCGATCGGTGCAAATAGACTCCAATGTGTTTTTTATGATTTCTATTCCAATGTGGTACTGTAAAGTTGCATAGATCTCTTGCTAAGGGAGAATTTTATTCAGAATACCCCTAAACTTATGTTCTTAAAGAAGCTCCTTTATAAAATGCAAGAATTAATATTTTTTACAAACAAAAGCTAGCAATTATTCTATTATATAGTGTATAATCCATCTTGCGAAGTATGGTCTACAAATCTACATAAAGTTGGCAACAATACTTAGAAGTGTTTGAGATTCTTCACAACATATACAGTGATGCAACTTAGTTAAGCTATAGAAGAGATCAAGATGAGTTGGAAGTTCAACTGGTCGGGTTGTTTAACAGATTATAAATTTCTGTAAAGCGGCAAGAATTGTTGTCCATGTCGCTCTTTTTTGTCTAAATGATCCAACCCGTCTGATCTATAACTCAATCTGCTAGCCCGGACATCTTGTTCAATTCACTCCAATGCTACTAATCTTTTGTTATTGCATTAAATGACCTTTTTTTAGAGGGTTTAATTTAATGTATCAACACAGTATCAAAGTTAACCCATAAACAAATTTTCCAAGATGAGCTTATTGTGGAGTTATTTATACGTGATGGGCTCAATGACACAGTTAGCATCAAGGTTTCATATAGTTTCATAGAATGTTGGCTTGTAGATAACTTGATGTAACATTGTGTGGCATGCTCTTAATAACTTCTTCTGAGAGGGTAACTTGACTGTAGGAGCGGAGCCAGAAAGTTTTACTTGAGGGGCACCCTTTGATAAATTTTAGAAACTACATTACAGATTGATTTTAGGGGGCAAATTGTTGGGAAACTATTTTCAAAACAAACATAGCTGTCTTTTTGGTTGTTCTTAGGAAGAAGGTAAGGTTTGGTGTGTTTTGGGGTGACCAACAAATGGCAATTACTTGACAGTTTTCTTCACAAAACCTCGCTAAGAAACATCACTATCAAAAGACCGCCTATTCGTCAAAGGGGCGGTATTCTGTTAAAAGGGTTCTTGACTGAACCATCGCGGACTGTTAGAAAAGGTTTCATTAGCGACGCTTTTTCTGTCGCTAAGTCGTCGTTAAAGCCGTCGGCTAATTGCACCTTTTGGTAACCATGTGACTATCTTGAATGCACGAGCATGGCCTATATATAAGAGTCATTATTCCAACGTTTTTATCATCCAAAACCAAATAAAACAATACACATACAAAACCTATTTCAAGTCATACCCGATTGCTATACATAATAGTGCTATAGAACTATTAGTTTTTAGTTCTTGAAGAGCCCCGATAACTCGGTATTCATCCGGATTACTCACCTACCATCGTGTGGATGGTGATAATTGCTACATACGTTGCTTCATTGTATCTTGGAGCAATTCGTCAGTAACCGCAGGTAACGACATTGTTCTAAAAAAACAGTGGGGCGAAATGCTTTAATACAGAGATCACTCGCCTTTGAGATAACAAAGTAGTAGCATAAACTTTATTAACAAAATCATTATTCTAAACCCCGAAACAACAATCTTAAAGCAAGTTTCACATATCAGATGGCGTCCAGAGAAACCTAGATGCAGATGTCAACCAACATCGTGAAGTTGGTACCGTTTCGACGGTGGAAGTTTCATAGCGTTGGCAAAAGAAACCTGGCAAGTTTCTTTTAGGCAACATTGAAAGCTCGCAGTATGTCCTGACCAACCGTTACCCCGAGAATTCTGATAAACGAGGACTGACTGCATCCCGGGACGTCCTCCACGGTATATTCCAAATGGACGATCTATCATAT